>APFE030593997.1:164755-230056 GCA_000404065.3 Pinus taeda | reverse complement strand
AAAAAGGTATGTGATCTCTCCTCTTAAGCTCAAATAGGAAGTCTTGATTTCACCAGTATTTACCCTCAAAAATGTTCAGCTTCTAACCTCCCTAGCCACTAACCCAATGCCTCAATTTATAATGCAATGGAGGGAAGTTACTAGGTCCTCCTTGAAAGGGATAGAATCCTCCTTCAAAGGGATAGCTCCTCCTAACAAGGGATTAGCTCCTTCTCTTTTGGGATGCATGAACCACTTTGGAGCGAACAATCCACGTCAAAAATCCTTCTAGAAACTTCTAGAATTAACCCAAAGTGAGTTTTTTAAGATAAAAATTGCGCCTTTTGACTTTCACAGGGGTAGGCACCCTCCTCCCCTTTACATACAGAGCATATAAGTACGCAGATATCCTGAACAAAAGGTGCGGGCTCGTAGGTAAAAGTGAGAGAAAGTGCGGAACCAGAGTTACATTGCTTTTTTGATGTCTTTCTCTCATTTTTAAAGCTTGTTTTGAAGAGCTGAGGTTTGAGACTTGCTTAGGAAGCTGGTATAGGTGGTGATAGACCCATACCGACAGCAAATAATCAAGATGACGATATTTTTGTGTAACACGTACACCATCGGGTCAACCAATAGAATTAATTAATGAACTTGTTACCACCCAATATAGAACGAGAATCATTCATTGAAAGTGATTTCAACCTTTGGATCCCAACTTTCCATGATATTTTCCTCCTTCACACCCGATGGCATAGTATTTTAAAGAATATACATTTCATAAATCATATCGCTTATTCACGTAAACGTCCACATGTATAATTTCTCATTAGACTAAAGGCATATGGTTAAGCTACGAACTTGTCCCCATCCAATATTAAATAAGGTTCATTTATCTAAGTCAATATGAACCTGTTGGGCGCAACCCAACTTGGAATAGTTTTGGTCAAAGACTCCACATTTTTAGGAGCAAAGTGCACAAAGTCCATGAAGTTATATTTACCGCGCAATGTCTAAGGGCTTTGGGGTGGGTTGAAGCTCCTCATTTTGTAATGAGTATCAGGGTTTTAGTTCATTGTTTTGTTGATTCCATGGTATGTGGACCATGGTTTTTGTAGCAATGTAATGTGTTTAAGGACATGTAATGTTGTTGATAATTATAAAATAAATAGATCACTTCATAGAGAGAACACAAGTGATCAAGTCTATTTTTCTATGTTTTGGGTCTTAAGGAAAGGCTCCACAACTGAGTGCGCAGAGGCCTTTGAAGAGTCTGCAGCTAAGTGCATGGAGGCCTTGGAAGAGTTTGAAGCTGAGTGCACAGACCACCTGCAACTAAGTGTGCAGGTCAAGAAGTTGGATGTACTGAAGTTCCATCTTAATAAAGAATAATAATTTTTGGCAAGGTCTTTTGTATCTGTATCTTTTATTTGTGTTCTATTTGTTTATGCGAAGTAATTGCAAGTAATTGGTACTTTAGTGTAACTATTATTACTTTGCAATGTGTTTATATTAAAATGAATGTGACAAAGTCTATAGTTAGAATACACTGGATAGTAATGTTATGAATGTTAGAAGGATAATTAAAGTACAATAAAGCAAAGTTAAGAGCCACTCTGCACTATCCCTCAAGTTTTCAGAAACCTGGTTTTGTAATCACCCATAGCCACCTCGAGTGAGACTTTAGGTTGTTGTCGAAAGGGCTAGTATCTGAGGGTTTTTCTTCTTGAAATTTCTTGTTTTATCTTTTTTAAGCCCCAATTTTCACTTCCCCGGCAATGGCGCCAAAATGTTTGGTCAATTTAGTGTTGTTTAAATTGCTATCATAAATTGTCAACCCGGGGCTCGTAAGTTGATGAAGTGAAGTATACAATATATACTTAAGCAGCCTTTCCTAGTTCTTTTTGTCGTTTTTAGTTTATGTCTGACCTATCTTCCTAATGTGATGTGATGAAGTTATAAACAAGTGAGTGAATGTGTGTGTATGTGGTGGTTTCTAAAATGCTTCTTGAACTTTAAAGAGAAAACTTGAACAATAACTTGAAATGGAATTAAAGCTTCGAATGAAAGTAAAGCATAAAAAAAAAAGACCAATGGCACTAGTCCAATACCTTTACTGCTGATAAGAATGAAAATGACATCTATATTAACTCAGCTGAAAGTAAGAACACTATTCTAACTCCTCTATTGAATCTAAAGCAATGCAAAAATTAAGTGACAAATCACACTACTTCATTCTCCCTTAACATTCTGTCTTTAGCTCAATTGATCATGTGGAAAAGAGTTAGGAGTGAATTAGCAATATGAGTCTAAAACTAAATAAACCAAGTTGCAATTAAATGATGTTTTGGTCCCATAAAAGTTAGTGAATTATGATAGAAAGAACCATGAAGAGATTAGCAACTTGACAAAACTTGATAAAGTAACTAGGTAAGGAAACTAACTAAGCAAGGAAACTAATGAAAATCAAGGCGAAAGTCAGCAGTTTAGATAAGACAACTTCAGATGCCACTAGTGTTAAAAAGAAGGAAAAGAACAGTGTCCTGGGCTCCTAACAAAGCTGTAAAAACACACTGATCAGTCATGAAAAGTACAGAAACGTAAAGCAGCATGATTCAAAACTGTACATTAATATACATGGTGAATTAAAGAAAAACGAATGCAGGAAAGTAAATTTGAAAGCTACTGTACAATGGTTGTAGCAGACAGGGGCCCTCCATCCACTTCATCCAATTAAAAGATCAGCTACGCAGGTAAGAAAAGAACTGTCTTCTTGGTATTAAATCAGCACATAATAAAACACAGTGGAGAGCGTAAACGCTATATAAAAGAGTCTTAAAACAGAGTTTACAGCAGCAAAAGGTTAACTTCCAAAAACTAACTAATCAACGTGTAGAAACGCTTTATTTATAGCAAGAACACAAACTGTTCTGTGCGTAAACTAAGCTAACTAACAGCTAGGTAAAAGACACGTTCAGCAGCATCGTGCTCGGATTTAGGGAACGGTCATCATGGTTAATAAATCCTGTTGTTGGATTCTTGTCCCCTGCAGTCTTCGTGTCTAAAGAAGAGGCCAGTTGTGACTTTCGTGCTCCAACTGAACACGCAGGGCCATGCCACCGTTTGCAACCTTGCCGTTTGACCAGAGTTACCTCCACGTTGACCAGGGGTGTAGACGGCCAGTTTGGCTGAGCTGACAGCACACGCACCATGTACACAGCCATACAAACTTGCCCATGTGGCTCTTTCCTCTGGAGGACACCTGGATCATAGCAAACAAGAAAATTGTTGCGGAATCTGGGATTGGCTGCGGAATCAGAGATCGGCTGCAGAAACCCTGTATCAGCTGCGGAATTGCAGCACTTGAACCAAAAATCTAAACCAACAATCAATCATTAGCACAATTAGCAAATCATGTTAAAAATTCCTATAATGCAATGAATTGAACAACTTGATGAAGGAAATGATGACAAAAGAAGGAAATGAGTAGGAAAAGGCTGTTGGGAGGATGGGTAAATGAGTGCAGGTTTGAGGCTCAATAGTTGCCGAGACCAGGATCTGTTTGAGGGATGTGTATGTGGCATCCATCAAAGAAGGAAATACAATATTGGGTAGATCATAAATAACAAGAATTCGAAGTTTAGAAAAACAGAAATCAGTGATTGTTAACTGAAGCCTGGTTGCAGAAGTATCTCTTTACAGAACATCACGAGATCTTCTTCGTGATGTTTGCTAATGAACTATATGAATGGGTATCAAAATTAAACAAGCATTAGACTTGTTTAAAAAATGATGAGCCTACCACATGGATCCATGAATTGATAAAACGCCTCAAGAATACTAACAACAGTATCTCAAGAGCAGTTGATTTTTGGATTGACAATATCCTGGGAGGATTTATTACTAAGTTCATAATAGACATGATTGTATCTTATAGCAAAGATGAGTGGAGATTTTTCAAGGTTCTGTGAGGTAAGTAGCTAAATGATTTTAAATTGTGGATTAAAATGTTTTTGTGTGAAAAAGGCGTACTACAAATGCAATCAGATTAATGTTTGGATGAAGAGGGAATAAGTATGAACCAGGATCGGGGTCTACGCGAAGTGGAAAGAGATATCAAGTAAAACGCGAACCAAAGAAATTTATTGAGACTGACTATAATCCCTTTTTAGGTGGGTCTAAGAGTGAAGAAGAAGGAAGTAACCCTGCAACCCCGTGGTATTCCTCCTCTCGTCCTAAAGGTGCGTCGAAGTTAAGTGTTGAGACAAGTTAGGGCATCTTTGGGATTCCCCATCCATCTACTCTCCTTACCCCTCACCCCCTTCCCATAATTTCCCTATGCACCCTCTCCCTTCCCCTAATCACCCCCCCTCCCCCTCCCCCTAACCCCAAGAATAAAAATGGCCCATGACTTAAGCATCCTATCTTTAGAGGACTTGGATCAGAGGATCCTGAGCAGTTCTGGTTTGTAGTTGATATAGTATGGAAAGAAATACAAATCAATGATGAAGATGTAAAGAAGGCGCAACTCATCACAGAGTTGTGAAAAAGAGTGCTGACATGGTACATGAAGTATTATGTGACTAATAAGGATGCTTCATTGGATGATATTAAGAAAGCGCTGGTATTAGAATTCAAGAAGCTGAAATCAAAATCATAGTGCATTACAGAGCTGAAGGAAATAAAACAAACGACTACTAAGTTTGTGTGGGAGTTGGATCAACGATTCAAGGGAGTGAAGTGAAGCTTCATGGATGTTGGGGCTTCAACATCTAGTGCGCAACTGAACTTAATGCCAAAAAAGGACTGCAACAAAGTATCTACTCCGATGCAAGAATTAGATCCAAGTATTTGGAAGTCATTTTTACAGACTTGCATGAAGTGTTAAGGAATCAAAGGGCTGTCGAAGGACTCTAGGAGTTGATAGACTCCTGTGCTGATAAAGAGGTATCGGGAAGCGATCTACGTGCAATGAATAATTTACATCGACACGAGAAGAGAATGGGGAAGGAAATGAGATTAACTGCGCAGATTTGGGAATATGATATGGATTAGGTAATCATGTTTTAGGATCTAATGCCAACTTGTTACCTAAGGAAACTTAGGAGTTAATGGGAAGACCGAAGTTTCAATGGTCACCGATATAGTTGAGGATGGCTAACCAACAAAATATCGTCCCTATGGGAAGCTTACCTGGCATCATAGTAGACATCGAAGGAGTCCGAACTATTGTAGACTTCAAAATCATTAAAATAGTAGATGATAAAAACCCCTATCCAATGCTTCATGGATTGGATTGGGCTTTTGATAATTTAGTGATAATCAATTTGAAGAAGAGACAAATGGTGTTTTAAAAAGACAAAATGAGGGTCATTGTCCCTCTATACCCCTCGGAAGGAGTGAACTATACAGAGCCTGTCTGGGATGAATAATGTGATGGAGATGTCGACAACATTTATCAGATAAAAACTAAGGAGGAAGATTGGATTAATCCCGCTATATATGGAAAATTAGGTTGGGAACAAGACAGTTCTTGTCCTTCAGATTATGAGGAAGAATTGGAAAATTGGAGGAACAGGTTATATGAAGTCTCAACCACAAAATCACTTTGTTGCATAACTTCCGAGGTATGTGGTCTAACTTATTATGACGAGATCATAGATTTAAGTCTATTTCTCAATGAATATGAAAGAGAATTACTAGAAGAACAAAGGTCACAAGATTTGGATGTAGCCCTGAAGGCTACACCTGCTAGATGGAGGGGTACTCATAAAATAAATATAGAATATTGGTAGTAGTGTTGAATATTAATGAGGATCAGGTTTGAGTCAATCAACACAGAAATAGAAGTAAATTATTATGGTAAGGTTCATCACCTGGAGAATATTCATCGCTGCACTTCAATTTGGAAAGAAATTCCAGAACAGGAGTGGGTACATGGGTTTATCCACACACTAGAAATGATTCCTATGAATTGGTATCTTGAAACATAATTATGACATGGAACTGCGACCTGGACAAATTTGGTTGAAGGTTTCATACTAACATTCAGTTTTGATGATGATTTCTCGTGTATAGACTCAACGCTTTTGGAAAGCAGAGAAAATATTTTTGGGAATGAAACTCTGTTAACTTGGAAGCATGATTGGGCTGTGCAGTGACAAAATGCATTGGAATGTTATAATATCATTGCCAAAGAAGATGAAGATCCACACAATATTGATATACCAGAATCAGAAGGACATTGCAAAGTTGTTGGACCAGAACCAGAAGTATCGGATATAATGCAGCTAGTAAAAACATAGAAAGTGAATATTCGGTCTGAAGAAGATCCGAAGTTCGTGACAATTGGAGACTATTGGGACATAGATATAGTTAGTAAATTCACATATATTATAAATGAATACCAGGAGCTATTCTCTATGAAGTTTTCATAAATGAAGGGCGTATTAGGGGACCTAGGAGTTATGAGGATCCCTCTGAAACTTGGCGTGAAGCCTATGAACAAAAGACCCTATCGGTGGAATCCAAAATACAAGGAAAGGGTGAAGGAAGATATAGAAAAAATTATAACAGCAAGGATCATCGAGCCTGTAGAAGAGTTTGAATGGGTAAGTCCCATGATAGTTCAGGAAAAGAAGACTAAGGGAGAGATCAAAATTTGTGTTGACTTGTGGAAACTAAATGATGCATGTGTGCATGACCCCTTCCCTACACCATTTATAGATGAAGTATTGGACAATGTAGGAGGTCATGAGGCCTATTCTTTCATAGATGGATTTTTGGGTTACCATCAGATCAGAATCATGCCAGAAGATAGATGTAAGACAACTTTTGTAATAGAGTGGGGCTCATTTCAGTACATGGTGATTCCTTTTGGCTTGAAGAATGCACCTGCAATATTTTCTATAGTTGTAGTTGCAACATTTATGGAGTACATACACAAATTCTTGAAAGCTTACTTTGATGATTGGACAATATTGTGTGCCTTATTGCATACTATTAGGGCATATTGTGTGCAAACAGGGTTTGCTGGTGGATCTTGCGAAGATAAAAGTCATTGTGAACTTGCGAATGCCAAAAACAATGAGACAACTGTGCATGACACTTGGAGACACTGGATATTACATAAAGTTTGAAAAGGGGCATGCCCAAATAGCCACGCCAATGGAGAAGTTATTGAAGAAAGATGTCACTTTTAAATGGGACGCATAATGTCAGAAGAGTCTGGATATACTGAAGAAGAAGATGGAAATTGCATCAATCTTATTTTTTCTATACTGGAATAAGGAATTTCATGTACATGTCGATGCATCTTTCATATCACTGGGTATAGTGTTGGCACAATGAGGAGCAGGCGAAGTTGGTCACCCCATAACTTTTGCAAACAGAAAATTGTCCAAGGCAGAGAAGAACTATACTACAATAGAAAGAGAAGGGTTAGTTATGGTTTATGCATTACAGAAGTTTAGGTTCTACTTGTTGGGAGCACATTTCAAGATGTTCATTGATCACTCCATGCTGAAATATTTGGTGAGTAAGCATGTTTTAGGAGGAAACATCTGTCGATGGTTGTTGTTATTCCAGGAGTATGATTTTGAGGTTGTAGCCAAGCCAGGAAGATTGAATGTCGAGACCGATCATTTGTCGAGATTGGATACAGAGAAGACCCCACCAATATCAAATATAACCTTCTTGACGTGCAGTTGTTCACAATCAGGGTCACGAATGATCACTTCGCGAATATTATTCAGTTTCTGGCCACAGGAATGGTGCCTGTAGAGTACACTACACAACAAAATAAGCAGTTGGTGGTAAAAGAAATTGATTTCACGTTGATTGTAGGGCACTTATACAAAATGGGGCCGGATAAAATACTACGAAGATACACCCGAGAACATGATAGGAAGAGTATTATAGCAAAAGCACATGGAGGAGTCGGAGTGGACATTATGAAGGAAAGACCACTGCGCATAAAATCTTGAGAGCTTGGTTATGGTGGCCTATAGTACATAAGGATGCAAAAGAGTTTTGTCTAGCATGTGATATATGTCAAAGAACATGAAGGTTATCTAGAAGATAAAAAAATGCCATTAAATCCACAGGTGTTGTTGCAATAATTTGAAAAATGGGCTATTGATTTGGTTGGACCTATTAACCCACCAGTAAAGAAGACTGGTGCAAGATACATAATCACTGCCACTGATTGTTATAGCTCCAAATCTCACCCTTGATATTTGTGATGCTGCATTTATGGCCTAGGGCAACCCCTCCTTCTAGACTTGGTCCAAGTACTTAAAAAACAATGTTTTATTCCCTATACATGAAATTGCCCTAAGCTAAATGCATGTGTACGTAGGTCAGTGTATACCCAACCCGCGTATATGTCTTGAAATGCTTAAAAAATTAAATCTCCTTAATTTCGGGCGGAGATCACGGGCTTTACCTGTTGATTACCTATTAATGTCCGTGGCTGCAACTGTTCCCGACAAATTCCCAACTAAAAAACTACTTTGGGAGAAGTATAAAAAGGCTTCAATGGGAAGGCCTTAGGGATGAGAGGAGAGAGATAATTCTTCTGTTGAGATTATCCCTGATCAAGTTCGAAGATCCTTATGCTTCCAACACTTCCCCCACTACAGGAAACCCTTGTTTCCTTGAGTTTTGATGTCATTTCACTAGTTGAGATATCCTTGTGTGAGTCATGGAAGGAGCCTTTTGAAGACTTGGGATTGGATGGACCTGGAGGACAGTTCCACTTGGAGCCAGCAAGAGGAAGATTTAGGTGATATCCTTCCTTGCTATGTTTTAGTTATCTACAATAAAGAAACATTTGTCTTGTTCCTGAAATCAATCTTCTTTATGCATATGATGTTATTGTTATGGTTTACATATGAATAATTGTTTCAATGTATAATTAACCATCTTTCAATATGTTGTAAAGTTGATTTATATGTGATACTTTGTCCATATATTGTTATGCTTCTTTGAATTCTCTATTTTGCAGGTTCAAGGATCAAGAGGAACTCCAAGAGGGTTTGGACCCTATCTGGATCTACTCGAACGAGGACCCCTAGGTACACATCTCTTGGCATAGTTTTCTTATTTAAGTATCATGTTTGTGTGGAATGCTTGTCTTTCACTGTAGATAACCCCTCGCTTTGATAGGGTGTTGACCCAAAGCCCTAGGGGACTTAGTTCCTCAACAGAATTGGTGACTCCATTGGGGATAACAGTATTATTGTTCCTAGTTTGGGTTAATTTATGCCGATCAGGGCTGAACTTTCAATTTTCTTGCTGTGACTGTACTATCTGCTCCTATAGGAACTTAGACTTCTTGTCTGATCTTTTTCATCAGGCCTCATTTTTTTTTCTTGTAAACCTTTATATATGCACCTTTGTTGGGTTACAAAAGCATATGCACACTAGTTTCTCTAAATTGAAACCGCATATACACAGGTTTCTTTTGGGTGAAGTGCATGTACACGCAGCTGTGTAGAGACACAATCACTTATACATTTGTTTTGCATGATTTTTTCAAGTCTTTTTATCTGGAAAGATTTGTTTCTTGGCCTGTGTGCTTCCTGAGTGGTCAATTTCTATTTTTAGATTTTAGTTTTTCAGTGAGCTCACTGTTTCAAGTTCTCTCCTGCTTTGAAGAGTTTTTGGTCTTGGATTTATTTATAGCAAGTTTTATCATTTGTGTTTGAACACGCAAGGATTCGTATAGAGGTTCTTGATTTCTCTGGTCTTCTGGAGAAGAAGATTGTTTACAATCTTTGTGTCAAACTTCATTTTTTTATGGTTTTTTTGCTTTGTGTCAAACTTCATTTTGTGGCCATTCACTTCTTCTTGCTTTTCAAAAGTTTTTGTTGACAAGTTTGAAAGTGTGTCTTTCTTGATTTCTTGATTGGTGTCTCAAAGCTCTTTTTGTTGCTTTTGGATCGTTTATTGCAAGTTGAAACACTTATTTTGTTCAAGTTTTCATTCGTGTTGAATTGATAATTTGCAAAGTTTCCTTGTGATTTGCTTTCAGTCTTTGAGTCTTTGGTGGCATTTTGAGTGCTTTTGAATTTTTTTTTTATTGTTTCTTGAAAAAGAAAAGTCCTTAAAAAACATTGCTTTTGTTTTCTTTTGCCAAGTTTGATTTTGGTTCCTTTTTCATTTTTTGAAAGTGAATTGTGATCTTTTGCAATTTGTCCTTCTTGTTTGGAGAGAAATTTTTGCATTCAAAATTTATATTATCTTCAATAAGTTGTTGGATTATCAATGGTTATAAACAGTTACATTCATTTTTAGAGTGATTTAGGATCTTGCATCTTCATTACACTTGCATTAGGATAGTTTGCATGGTTAAAGCATTAGTGATATTTTTGTGAGTGTGAAGTGTGTTGCAAGAAAAGAAAAAGAAAAAAGTGTTTTGTTTTTTAGGAGTTTCGTAGAACCCACATAGAATTCTCTTTTGATTGAAGGAAAAATGATTGCATTCATGTAGTTACTTTTTCATTGATTCCGATTGAGTCATACACATCATTATTTTCACTTCTGTTTTGTCCCTTTGACTTAAAAAGAAAAACCTTTAAAATCAAGCTCTAATTAAAATAAACTAGAACTTTTTGTATTATCAATCAGTATACACCAACAAGTTTTAGATTTATTTAGGGCCTTGGATTAGGCGAGAGGAGAGAAAACTCTCCAAGGCCACTTTAAACTGTCAAACATAGAAGTTTGAATAAAGAGTGAAAATCCAATAGCGTTAGGGAGACCAGGAAAGCTTCGGATCTGGGACTTAAGCACGAGGGGTTTTGAAGATAAGGAAGAGAGATACCCCCTCTCCTACTTGTTGGATCTTACCTCAAGATTGTTCCACCTGGCTTCTGACATGAGTTGGTAACCTTAGTTGCTTATCCTAGGGATCTACACAGGTGGTTGCAGAGGGGAATCCCATGGAACCTGAGGTCGACGTTGTATCACTCTTAGTAGTACTTCTGGAGGGCACCCTTGCGAAGCTCGGGGGCTTGCACCGACACAGGCTATTATTTGGAGGTTAGCATAACTTCCTTTGATACCTTCGCTGGTAGGCCTTGGCCGTCATTATCCCAGACTATCTTTTGAAGGCCCCTACTTGACTTTCTTGTATTTTGGTGTTCGGTCCTCATCACCCAGACTTGGAAGTTGCTTGATTGGTTATATCTTTAGGGACTTTATAGTTGAGTGCTCTTCGCTCCTTGTATATAGTTGGCTTTAGGTATTTTTGTCTAGTCACTTTTGGATTTTCGATTCTGAGAAACTGACTTACCACTCTGCCGATCTTGAAAGGCTTTTGATCTTTTTTTTGAAAGTTGTGGAGTTTTCACCTCAAGGGAAAAGGTTTTGATTGTGTGTCTATCTTCCTTGAAAAGTCATTTCTACATTCCCGTAAGGGAAGGGTCTGCAAATAAGTCAGATATGGACCATATTCTCATGGACACCAACCAAGGTACCCTCCCAAAAGGGGATCCTTGTGCTTTTCCTTTCTTTGGAAACGTCGGTACTCCCTTGATGGTTGCTTTGAATATTCCTGGATTGAATGTTGGACTACCAGTTTGGCTGTGGTCCACTCCGAATATTCTAGATGTTCTTGAAGCTTCTCAGGTGAATGCGTTATTTCAGGGGCATCACATGAATGTTAATTGTTCATCTTCTTTCAAAGAGAAATCTAGGATTCCTCTTTCTCCTCCTTCTTGTAATAAGAGATCTAAAAAGAGGAGAAAGATGAAGATGAGGAAGAAGAATAATTATATCCATCCATCATCAAGCTTTGCCAGTCATGTTGAAGATGAGCCTTCAACCGCTGCAAGTCATGCTGGGGGCATAATTCTAGTCACTGTGAGTGATGCCAGTAATCCATCATCAACCTCTGCCAGTCATGTTGAAGATGAGTCTTCAGCCGCTGCAAGTCAAGTTGGGGGCACAAGTCTAGTCACTGCCAATCATACTAGAAATCCATCATCAACCTCTGCCAGTCATGTTGAAGATGAATCTTCAGCTGCTGCAAGTCATGCTGGGGGCACAAGTCTAGTCACTGTCAGTCATACTAGCACCTCATCATCAACCTCTGCTAGTCATGTTCAAGATGAGCCTTTAGCCACTGCAAGTCATACTAGCAAAGAGTCACTGACCTTTGCAAGTCATGTTCGGGATTCTCCGCAAACCACTACTAGTCATGTTGGTGGAATGGATGTTGATAAGAAACATGGACGTAGAAGTTTTAAACCTAAGTTCCCTTGTAAGATATGCAAGGGAGACCATATTACTCATATGTGCCCTCGTATTCCAGAGGTACAAAGCATATGGTCCGAGTCTGAAAGTTCTTCTACTCCTCGATTTGATATGGTTTTCCAACAGTCCCATCAACCATTGGTCGATTATGTGGTTGAGCCAGTGCTATCTATGGCTGATTACACTCCTCTTTTGGGGGGTGAAATGCCTAACAAAAGAGTTTGTTTTATTTCTAGTACAGAGTCTTCTGATATAAGGGGCATTCCAATTGCTTCGAATGTTCCCCCCGCAAGTTCTATGAGTGTCTCCTTTGATTGGGATAGTCTTGTCGAGCCTCATCTTCCTTTTGCTACACCTTTCCAATTAAAGGTCAGAGTTATTCCACAAATGTCTATCGATGTATGGTGGATGAAGAATCCTCTGTAAGTATTATATCCTCTTTGAATTGGAAAGCTTTGGGTTCCCCAAAGTTGTTGACAGCTCAGAGTCAGTTGTTAGCCTATAATAGAAGACCTAGTGAATCTATGGGTGTTCTTCCTCAATTGCCTATTACTTTAGGTGGGAAGATTGTCTTAATCGATATGATGGTGGTTGATAGCCCTTTATACTTTAATATGCTACTTGGGTGTGATTATGTCTATGCTATGAATGTTGTGGTGTCTTCACTCTTTCGAGTGATGTGTTTTCCTCATAAAGGGAATATTGTCATTGTTGATAAGCTTGCATCTGATAATTACCACCCTAAGTCGAATTTACTGCAGAATACCCCTTGGTTTGTGCCAAGTGTTCAAATAGACTCTACCCCAACACGGGTGAATTATGTGGCATTGAATCCTCAAAGTTCAATTGCTTCTGAGAAGGATCCTTTGACCTATTATTCTCCTTCTTGGACCTTGTTCCCGGTAGTTGACCAAGAGATTCTTCTTATAGGGACATGGGACCCTTTAATTCCCTCTTTTGATCCTTGTAGTTTTCGAGATTTCTTGGAATTTGATTTTCCGTCATAGGAGGAACTCTTTGAAGACATGAGTTTTGACTACCAAAGGAGTCCTTGGCCTGAGCCTTGCAAGGGGTTTATCCAAAAGAACTATTATGTGTAAGCCATAAGGTTGCATGGTTCCATGTACCATATTGCATATGTAAGGTACGCATTTTCAATTTTTGTATTCTATAACACAAGATTTTAAATGAAGTTTATATGTGGGATGTATTAACTTCTTGTTTAGTGTTCCTATTTATGTTTACAGAACTTGGAAGATTCTTCCTTGGAATTTTTTTATGGTTGATCCATTCTGACAGGTATTGGTTCTCAAAACTGGCATATAGGTTAGGTTTTTCCACCTGCACTATGCATTTATCAGTTTCCTTTCCCATTTTGGCCTTAGGATCGACCCCACCAAGTTATGGTGCATAACCTTCTCATTGCTTAGAAGTATCATGACTTGTGTGGTAGAGCCTACTTTATCATGGGTGCCCTAGATAGTACCTTGTCGTCACTTGGCACCCATGCTGATTCATTGTCCTTAGGCTCGGGAGTCCTCTTGAGTCCCATCATGACTTGTGCGTTGAAGGCTCATTCCTCTTTGCTTCTTCTTTTCATTTTGGCCTTATACCCTAGAGGCTCGTTTGTGTTGAGTTATACTACTGCATTGCATATTGACTATTGCACCTTTTGCCCTTTAGCTAGCTTCACTTGGACTCGTGTTTAAGCCAAATTTTGACCAAGTCATATGCAAAATCAAACTTGCAATCCCTTAATTTTTGCAACTTGACACACTATGACCTGTGGAAGGAAGATACCTTTGAGTGTCTTTGACCAGTTTTCGCCTCCTTTCATTGAGCATAGGATTGTTCCAATCCTAGGAACTAGATCATCTGCTTCATCAACACTTGTTCTTTCCACTGTATTATAGCATTCTTTTATTCTTTTTCAAGCTTAATGAAAAAGACAAAAAATTATATATTCCAAAAAGAGCAGGAACGGGACAATATTTCCATTTATTGTTGGTAGCTAGAGTCATGTCGCCCTTGAACAAAGCACTCAAACAAAGTGTCTCCTCTGTTTGGGTGGGATTTAGCTTGACTTAGGTATGCTTTAACCTTGTTATTGAGTCAGTCCTCCTCCGATTGGTTATCTCTTCCAATCATATGGAGAGTTTGTTCATGCCTCTTGCATGACAAGCTTATACAAAGTTATCATATGCTGCCACAAAGTCATCATTTGAAGTCATGCTTTTGTTCAAGGGAAGTAAGCCCGCGTCATCCTCTCTGTGGTGTCTCTTGACTCATTTTTCAGTTAGCCATTCCTGGTTGTCAGTACATTATTTCATATCACATCAGTTATATTGGTCTTTTACTTGTGCCGGCTTGAGAAGGTTCCCATTGACTTCTTGCTGGCGAGTCTTGTCCTTATCGACGACAACACCTTGCTCTGAGGACAAGCCTAGAGCAACACCCTAGCCCTATTTTCATTATTGATAGGTCACCTTGTGCTCAGCATCGATCAGTATCATGGGTCTTTGACTGAGTAGTTTCCCTTGTGTTCGATGTCAGCTTAAATTATCACACATTGGGATTCGTATAGTACCTTGGTTTCCATTTGACCCTATTGGTGGAAACCTCGCCTCTGTGTTAGCTTTCATTATTGGTTGGTTCAGAGGGTTTCTGTCGCATGCTAGCTACATCTTATGTACGCCGGAAACGTGCTTTGGTTGGGTTACTACATCTTTTTCGTCCGATTCCTTCCACATTATTGGCCTGCGGGTTACACTAGCACTAGAATGATGAAGGATGCCTTAATGCCTTCTAGCGGATCTTTTCCCATCAACTATGACTTATTTCTCTGGGGCAAAGGTCTAGAGTCCATTTGGCAGTACCTTGGGGTTTGCAGTCATTAATGGAAAATCCTTCGCTATCGACCATGGGAAACCATCATTGTCTCTTGATCGATAGATTATTCCAGGTGTTCGACTTCAGATCATTTATTCACACTTGTTAGATTGTACTTGGGTATCTTGATTCTCATTATCATTATTGGTGAGTAGTCTCGCGTTTGTTAACGGTATACATCAATTACTGGTAATCAAACGATTTCTCACATGGTCGACTTCAGCTCATTCATTCCCATTGTGTAGAAATGTACCATGGGGATCTGTGAAGACCTCGGGTTGCATCAACATTCATTAGTTCACTTGATAGTTTCTCCTGCTACTGCTAGTTGATACCATTCCACCTTATATGTTGCAGTCATTCATGGCGACATTTTATATGCTGGCACTCATGTTTGTAATGTAGTATCATCTTATTCCATCATGTTCATTTGGTATTATTGGGATCTGTTTTTTACATCAGTGATCAACTTCATATTCATTGATCTTCTTATATGTGATATTCAGATATGTACTTGTTTGATCGTGATCAGATGATCCATTATGTATTTCCAGTCTCCTATACTTGTATACTTAGTGGATTCGCTTATGCTTGATATGCGGACATGCTTTACTTTCTCTGAGCATGGGTATTCCCACCTCAGACAATGTTTCTTTTTGATCTCCATTTCTAGCTTGGCAGGCTGAAATCTGGTGAAGTCCTTTTTAGTTTTTGACAGGTTCGTTTCCATGTACTTAATACATTTCGGCCATCATGTACCCCTTCTGACCTCATATATTAGGGAGCATCTGTTATAGCTCCAAATCTCACCCTTAATATCTGTGATGCTTCATTTATGGCCTAGGGCAACCCCTCTTTCTAGACTTGGTAGAAATACTTAAAAAACAATGTTCTATTCCCTATAGGTGACATTGCCTTGAGCTAAACATGTGTGTACGTGGGTCAGTGTATACCCAACCCACATATATGTCTTAAAATACTTTAAAAAATTAAATCTCCTTAATTTCTAGTGGAGATCACGTGTTTTACCTGTTAATTACCTATTAGTGCCCGTGGCCCCAAATGTTCCCAATGAATTCCCAACTAAAAAACTACTTTGGGAGAAGTATAAAAAGGCTTCAATGGGAAGGCCTTAGGGAGTAGAGGAGAGAGAGAATTACTCTGCTGAGATTATCCCTGATCAAGTATGAAGATCCATGTGCTTCCAGCACTTCCCCCACTATAGGAAACCCTTGTTTCCTTGAGTTTTGATGTCGTTTCACTAGTTGAGATATTCTTGTGTTAGTCATGGAAGGAGCCTTTTGAAGACTTGGGATTGGACAGACCCGAAGGACGGTTCCACATGGAGCCAACAAGAGGAAGATTTAGGTGATATCCTTCCTTGCTATGTTTTAGTTATCTACAATAAAGAAACATTTGTCTTGTTCCAGAAATCAATCTTCTTTATGCATATGATGTTATTGTTATGGTTTACATATGAATAATTGTTTCAATGTATAATTAACCATCTTTCAATATGTTGTAAAGTTGATTTCTATATGATACTTTGTACATATATTGCTATGCATCTTTGCATTGGTTGTTTTTCAGGTTCAAGGATCAAGAGGAACTCCAAGAAGGTTTGGACCCTGGCTGGATCTACTCGAATGAAGGACTCCCAGGTACACATCTCTTGGAATAGTTTTCTTATTTGATATCATGTCTGTGTGGAATGCTTGTCTTTCCCTATAGATAACCCCTCGCTCTGCTAGGGTGTTTACCCAAAGCCCTAAGGAACTTAGTCCCTCAACACTGATTATTTGAGGATGTGGACCGAGGCATATTCAGTGAAGGATTGTAGCACATATACCATTGCAAAGTTCATTTTTGAATACATTTTGTCCAGATTTGGGTGTCCAAAGATATTAATGAGTGACCGAGGCTCATATTTCTTGAATCATGTTATTGAGGCATTGATTAAAGATTTTCAAGTACACCATTAGAAAAGTACACCATATCACCCTCAAGCAAATGGGACAGTTGAAGCTCTCAATAAAATTCTGGAGAATGCACTCACAAAAGTGTGTAATGCAAACATAAATAACTAGGATCTAAGGATTCCAACGGTGTTATGGGGATATAGGACAACATGCAAGAAATTGGTAGGCTAGACACCTTTAAGGTTGGTATATGGATAAGAAGCAGTCATGCCTATGGAGTACATTGTTCCTAGTTTAAAAATTGTAGCCTTCACAGACATGGCAGATTTCGATATAATGGAGGAGAGGATGTTGCAATTTCTTTCTTTGGAAGAGGACAAGTTTATAGAAGATTTTCATCAGCAAGTACAAAGAGAAAATGAGAAAGCATGGCATGATAGGAACATCAAGAAAAAGACATTTCGGGAAGGAGATCTTGTACTCTTATATGATAGAAAATTAGTGAAGTTCCCAGGAAACTTTTAGACATATTGGTTAGGGTAGTATATCATCTTGCGAAGTAAAAAGGTCAGTTGATTCTAGGACGAGTGAATGTATACAAGGTATACAAGGACGGTTAAAGGTAGCATATTGAAGGTATACAAGGACGACTCTATCCATGGAGCTTCACACTGAAAGAAAAAAGAATAAGAGTCTTAGTGCCACCTACAATTGAAAGTGGGAATTGGACTATAAACTACTCTGCAGAAGGGGACTTCACCAAAGACGGTTACTGCACGATATTCATGGGTATGGCGAAGTAAAAAAGAATCGTGTTGAAGGAGGATTACTGCGTGATATTCAGAAGTATGTCGAAGTCCGCAAGAATCACGACGAAGGGTAGATTATTGTATGATTGTCGAATATAAATGGAAAAATATTACCTTTGGAAGGAAAAAGTTTTTTTTTAAAAGGCATGGGAGAAACACATTTATGAAACATAGCTAGTGAGATCTGGCACCATACTTGCATTAAATTAATAAGATCTAAGCTAATCATGAGGTTTGAAATTCAAATTTTCTATAAAAGCTATGTCCTGCTCCACATTTTACACTTTGCTATTTGGAGAATTTAGTTTGAGAATTTGCAATTAAGAATGAGTCAACTGTATGTCTGAGAGAAGCTTTGAAGAAATTGTTCTAGCATTTGCAAAAAGGTTGCATCCAGTCATGCCACTGTAAGTATGTGAGAAAAGGGAGAGGGATCTAAAAACTGCAGTGAAAGGCATCTCCGACACAGTGGCAGATTGTGGAATGTTACTAGACGATACCATGTAGATTTGAACCTCACTGCAGGAGGATCTAAACATTTAGAGGAATGAAAAGGATCTACCGATGAAGAAAAAATAACGAGAAGAGATCCTCACAATTGCGAAGACCCTACCAATCTTGTAGAGGCTCACTAGCATCACTGAAGGGAAGAATCTCCAGAAACATATTGAAGATCTTCGGAGGAAAGATAAAATTTTGACATAGAGGACTCAATTGTGGCAGGATGAGGGGCTCCAACTTTCGCAAGAAGTAGTTGAAAGGATCAGGGAATTATGACAGAGGGAGAAAGAAGGGTTGCAAAAGACTGGTAGACCAACCACAGAGGCATTGCTAAAAGAAGTGCACTGAGAGGAAAAGCAAGTAGCAAAAATAGTCCAACAATACAATGCTGTCTACAATGGCACTGCAACAAAGATCAAGGGAATCATAACTGGGTGACTCGGGACGAGTCACATGTGAGTGTAGGGGGCTTATTGGGCATGACCCAAATTGGTCCAGTTTTGGTCAAAGACTCCACATTTTGAGGAGCGGAGTGCACAAAGTCCATGAAGTTCTATTTACCGTGCAGTGTCTAGGGCCTTCGAGGTGGGTTGAAGCCCTTCATTTTGTAATGGGTATCAGTGTTTTAGTTCAATGTTTTGTTGTGTCCATGATATGTGGACCATGGTTTTTGTAGAAATGTAATGTATTTAAGGACATGCGATACTTTTTCGATAATCATAAAATCATTAGATCACATCATAGAGAGAACACAAGTGATTGAGTCTTTTGTTTTGTGTTTTGGAACTTAAGGAAAGGCTCTGTAGCTGAGTGCATGAAGGCCTTGGAAGAGTCTACCACTGAGTGCGCAAACCACCTACAACTGGGTGCGCAGGTTGAGAAGTTGTGTATACTGAAAGATCCATATTAATAGATAAGAATAAGTTTTGGCAAAGTTTTTTGTATCTGTATCTATTATTTGTGTTCTAACTGTTTATGCGAATAATTGCAAGTAATTGGTATGTTAGCGCAATTGTTATTTCTCTGCAATGTGTTTATATTAAAATGAATGTGACAAAGTCTGTAGTTATAATACACTGCACAATAATATTATGAATTTTATAAGGATAATTAAAGTACAACAAAGAGAAGTTAAGAGTCACTTGGCGTATCCCCTCACGGTTTCAGAAACCTGGTTCTACAATCACCCATAGCCACATCGGGTGAGACTTCGACCTACCTGCGGGTCGTTGCCAAAAGGGTCGATGTATAAGGGTTTTGTTGGTACGAAGTACAAGCCGAACCTAGGTCAAGCCCAAATGATTCAACAAAACTCTTTGATCTCATCCTTCTTGCATGTTGGCTGGAAATTTAAAAGCCTTCTCCAATCCTATGACTATTATAGCATACCTTTTATTCCATTCAAGTCCATCCAATTTCGGATGAGTTTATTCAACTGTGTTAATTTTTATGGTTGGGATTTGTTTTCTTATGTGAAAAAATAATTTGACTTACATGAAATACATTTCAATATTTTAAGTTTTCATTATAATTTGAAGTAAATTAACATTATTTACTACGGGAAATTAATTCAAGAAAACATTATTTCACCTAAAACAAAAGGTGTGTGAATAGTCATGTTCCAAAAGACACTAACGAGGTAAGAGGTAAATTTATCGTGGTTTAATTATGAGTGAACATGTAAATATTAGAGAATTTTTACTTACACGATGTAGGGAAATGAATTACAAATTGATTATAGTAATGAGGAAATTAACTACAAATACAGGCAAAAATAATTCAACAAAGAATTAAAATTTTACAGTTTTCAAAATTGAAGGGGAGGAAATCGTTAAGTCCATGGAAAATGAAAAAGACCAAAGTTTTAAAGCTATCTTTAGAAAAATAAATTGTTCTTCAAAAATAATTTTTATTTCCCTTTTAAATTATGTGATTAAAATATAGTTACACAAGTTATTAAGCCTTCCTACATATAAAGACCTTTGAAATTTATGAAATTTATGTTTTAATGGTCTAAATTCACTTGATGCATTGGTGAGATCATGATGACATTATGATTTTAATTTATGCAGTTTTGATATATAGCATTTTTTTTGTCTTTGTTTCAATTGGTTTTTGTTCTCATTTGTTGCTTTGAATTAGTAGTTTATTTTGTTGGCTTAATCAATTATTTGAACTGCTATAATATAATATGGTTTGACTTCCTTCCTGATATAAATACTAACATAGTCACATAAATTGAGACATTTGGTTGATTTATTGTTAACTTAATATACCAATGAATAACGTTCATTATTCAGCTACAATTTTTCATAAAGAATATTATATAATATCGACATATACGTTTCTATTATGTTTTTGTGCTTGTTGAAGTTTTAGTACAATTTTATCTTTGTGAATTTTAATAGATCAATAATTGACATGGTTGGTGTTGGTTTGTTTGTTTGTTTGTTTGCTTGTTTTTTTTTTTTTTAAAGGGGGGCTAGTTCCCTGAAGAAGCTTTATATTAGGCCCATTGTTCAATATTTACATATATACAAATGCCATTAGTCACATCAATCACATATACTGATATATATTTGCACGATGATACATACAAGCTGCCGCGCAGCGCCACAATAATGAGAATCGATCACGGGCGGGGTGCGTAAAAGCCGACAACCCCCACTGTGTGAACTGTGCACTCAGGTGCAGGTGTTGGTTTGCTATAGTAATCATTGAACTCATTTATTTAATGTTATATACTATCAATAAAATTGTGTTCAACTTTTTGTTTTACACACCGTATATGAAGGAATCAAATACACAATATTGAATTATCTTGTACTAGCATTATAACAAATAAAATTTTACTGAAGATATAAAAGTACTAAAACTTATGTTTTTTTTTCATGTTTTATTGTTCTTTTTATTAACTTCAATTTATTTACATGTTTATGTCATGCCATCTATTTATAGGTTAGTCATTGACATGCTTAGCATTGCTTTATTGCATCCAATATGGATTTATGTGTTGCCAATAATTGTTTGTCTCAAGTTTTTATATATATATATATATTACTATGGGACTATATTTTCATGATACTTATCTTTTGCAGGGTAAACAAGATACAACAATACATCATATTGCATTGTTCTATTCCCTTTATTATGATAAGCAATATTTTATCAATGATATTAAAATATGTTTAATATTCCATTTATCTCTTTGTTTTATATTTATTTAATATTGTCATTTGTGTTTTCTTTTATTTTCGTGTTGATGTTATTCAGTCAAATTGCATACTTAAAAATTATATTGGGATCATTGATAATTTATTGACTATAAGTTTATTTCACTTCATAGATTAACCACTCTTTTAGACAAAACAATCTCTTATGTATGACCTGGATACATCTATTTTCTACTAAATAAAATCTATTAATACTATATACAGGGAATACCCCCTATGGGTGGAGAAGGCCAATTTCCATCCTAAAGTAGGAGGATCCCTAGATCCTTAGTGAATGTCTTCTTAAGTTTTTCTTTGTCACCAAAACAATTTGAGAATCGACATTCTTATAACTTTGTTGCTAGGGAGTGAAGTGTAAATATTTCATTTCTCTAGTGAATGGCAAATGGTTGAATTTGTGATCTACTGGTGAACATGATCACAACAACACACACTTTAGAGGCTTAAAGAAAATATTTACTTGTTTAACTTTTCACCTAGATACTCCTTAATTAATTTGTATTATTCATATTACTTAAATGACTTTTTCTTGGGTTCTAATTGTAGCCACACAATTTTCTCCTTTAGATTTTTGTATCATATCAGGTTTTCCAAATGTGATGGCCAACATAGATGTATGGGAGAAATACCTTCCTTTCTTTCAAGAAGATGATAAATACAAACCTTTTAAACACTTGATTGATTTTCAGGTTTTTCATTCATGATATTAGGGTTTATCATGAGGATTTCCTTATGAAAATATTTATGATGTCTTTGGAGGGAGACACTAGACATTGCTATAGAAGACTTCCTCTTTCTAGTATCTCCTCCGTAAGATATTCCCATTATGTCTTTTGCAAATTTTATAAAAATATGTATCCACCAGAATCACTTTGTGATAATTGTTTCAATTTAGATGAATGCGTTAATCTAGAATATCAATAAAATCAAAGATTTGACAGTAACAAAGAACCAAAATTCAAAGGTTTTCATAATGAATCTTAAAATTTAAGTTTGTGAGATGATTACAAACTTGATGATTTCAACGAATTGTGTTCATCTTCTCTTGCTCCACAAACTCGAAGTTCCATTAAGCATGTTATGAAAAAATATCAAAGGGGTACATATGTTCTGAGCAATCCGAATGTATTTTAACTGATATTGGTCTTGTTTTATTTCATATTCCTTATCACACTAATTGTGATAATTTTGAAGAAGTAATTTTTGCAGAAGACACATCTAAAAAACCTTATTAGGAAAAAATCTTCATTATATCCATATCAACGATCAATTGATTAAGCCTCTTTTCAAATAAGTAATTCGATTTCTCAGTCATCTCATACAAACAAAACTATATGTGGTAATATTTTTAGTAGTTCTGATTCCATTGCATATGAGAGTTATGTTGATTATTCTAGACCACCGATATATGATGAATATGAAAATGAACCATTAAATCCCTCTTACAATCTTAAATTAGATGAAAATATGCTTACAATTCTAAATTTACAAATTTTGTGTTAGCCTAGCCCTTTTGATGCTACTAAGTGTATTGAACATGAGGATATGGCTGATTTAACACCCTTCCTTTTCCTAATATTAAACTTGTTTATGATAATTGTATTGTGCAATGGACAAATACATATTGAGCTTATGGCTATTAATGTGTTGAGCCTTATTTCTATTTATTTATTTTCAAACTATAATATGGCTAACACAATGACAATATAGGATAGCCATGAGGTAGAAATATATGGAAATTCTTCTCATGAACATGTTGATGATATTCCAAGGATTTTTCTACTAGAGGTTCATATAAAGAAATGTGATTTTGTCGAGGAATGGATGATCAAATATTTTGAAATTTTTTCTTTATGTTATCAATAAGCTATTAAATTATTTATTGAAGGATTGGTAAATGAATTTTTTCCATCTTTCTTTCAACAATTTAACATATCATATTTTTGATAGGCATGAAGCCCAGAGTAGGAGGTATGCAACTAATAATTTTTTTAAACCTGTGGCATTGATATATTTATATAATATATATATATATATATATATATTATATAAATATAATATATCTATAATAATATATTATATATATTATTATATATATATATATATTATATATATATTATTATATATATATATATATATATATATATTCATTAGTTTGAGATTAAAAAACATAAATTTATATATAATGTGTACATAAATAAACCTTTCTTCTTATCACATGTATATTAGGGATTTATAAGTTAAAGGAATAAATATGAGATACTCAGATCTTAAAATCTTAAGTGATCATAGCAAGAATGAGTTATGAGTTAAAGATATTCCTTAGTATATATAATATCGATGAGTTTGGGAAATATCACTAAATATTTTGTTCATACCAGAAGGTTGAATGGTAACTGGTTTAGCTAAAATGGCTCAAAGATTATCCCTTTACTAGTTTCAAAATTCATGTTCAGTATTTCTTTACCAAACCTCTCTTTAATTTACACCTCTTACACATGAATATCATGAGATATTATATTACCTTATGAGTATTGAATTTATACTAACACATTATTTGACACTCAAAAAATCTAATGATACTCAGGCTATTTGTTGTACTAGTTATTTATAAATATGCTCCATGCATGTGACCTTCCTTAATCACCTTACTATTCTTGACCAATAGAAACTAATCATTTTTAGAAATGGGGGAAGCAAATAAATCTATTGGGCTATGGACACTTGCTAGAAGTGGGGTAACATATATGGTATTGGGTTACCCTATTGCGTAATCATCTTGTAATCATTTAAGTTTCTTCAAAATGGAAATGTTGATATCTCCAACAAGGCTATGAACACTCACTAGCAATAGAGCAAGGTTAGTGGTATTGGGTCCAATCCCATTGCATGATCATACCATAATTATTTAATGAATGAAAAATGGAGCTTTTATAACACATGCTTATATGTGAATGAAAAAGTGATAAAAATTCTTTAGTCAGGGTGGTGGATGACTCCATCATGGCTATGGACACTCATTGGTAGTGGAGCAACATCTGATTATGAAAAATCATGTAGCAGAAACAAAAGGGGAAATAAAATCCCTAATAACTAGTCTCAATAATTCCAGTTGAACTTTAGTTTAAGATGAATTTCATACTTTTGTTTCTAAAACTAATACCATAACTTCTACAACCACTTAATTAGTAATTGTAAGAATGCAATAATTTATATATGGTTTTGAAATATCCCCCATGAAGGATGAGACAAATATCAAACTATGATTGTTATGACCTAATTCATTACCATAATGACCCCAGTAGAATGAAGGGTACGAAGGATTTATTATATATTAGTAATGACGAGGCTAATCAACTTTTATACTAGGATCTTATATGATTAATCATTATTTCATTCTTGTTGTTGGCCAGATAAGGCATTAAGATGGAAAAGATTTTCATTCTATTCCTAGGATAGATTAAGATTTGTATTTTACTACATTAGAAGCTTCATTTCCTCCTCCTTGTTAACAAATAAAGTGTTTTGAAATATAAGAATGTCCTACAGAAATCAAGAACATATGGTACTAAGATTTTTCGCTTTTTTAATTCTCATTATATTTTATTTTTATCAATTACCTATATGTGGATTTTTACGAGCTTTGCAATAAATCGTTTGAAATTCTATGTGATTTGGCGGGTAGTGAAAAATTGTTTGCCGCTATGATCCAATGGTCTATGTCAATATGAATCAAACGGTGAAGTAAATTATTATAGAGAAATTTCACTCGTAGCTCCCATATTCCAAGACAAGGGTAAAAATAAACTGAGGAAGGAAATTGATAAGTCTCCAAGCCTTATCATTGGGCTTGAATAACACTCTTTAGCAATTTTGAAAAGATTTTAGAGTAGAAATGATCCCTCATACTATGGGTATTTACAAGTAAAATTGTGAGCAACATGGATGTGGGACACATTCACTTGTTTGAAAGTAAGTATTCTCAAGGTATTCATCATTTATGACTATTTATTAATATGCTAAAGGGTATTAATACATTTGAGAAATAGGTTTTGTTTTGAAATCCAAGTTGACTACATACCCAATGTTTTAAGGCACAGGGTCTACAGTTCTTACTACCTCTCAGTGACATACCATCCCTTATAGGAGCTGAATACACAATCTGAACCTCTTTAAAGATTGGGCTAAGTATAATCCTCTCGTGTTAAAACTCCATTAATCATTTCTTTCTTCCTCAAAATATTTATTCATTGTATTAGAAATTCTGAGTTCCTTTCATAAAACACGCAGTTGTATCCTCTTATACACACATGCATAACCATTTATGTGTACATGCCTTTTCCTTCATCAAGCTCCCATGATGGTGTAGCCACAATCTGACCAAACCCAAAATTGCATAATCAAATAAATTAGAAAACTTTAGTAATTCATCACCATATGGAAAACATAATCACTGTTTTCACCAATCATCGTAATCATAAATGTGATAATTATACAAGAAATGACTGTAATTATAATAATTAAAAAAATATAATAATCACTCAATCTCTCTCCTCCCACTAATCATCCCACCTCTTATTTCATGGTTCATCCCATTTGTTTCATTTAACAAAGGTATCATTGCCGTTCTACGTACTTTAGATTATTATTATCCACAAATACACTTAAATTACCTTAATTTAATTTTGGGCTCAAAATTTGTTACAGGAAATCATATGAAATGATCATTAGCAATTTTTAGTTTTAAAACGGAGATTTGAAGGGGATTCCGATATATCTCCTTAAGAATTGTAACTATAAAAATTTGTATTGAATGAATAATAGGGATCGATCTTTAGTGTAGGGAGCACACCCATAAGGAGGAAGGGAAATTATTATCGAGATTGTTTCTAAAAAAGTGTTTTTATTATTTTAATCGATTAATGTAAGCTCATAATTTTGTTTACATTATTATTTTAATTTTCTCTTTTCTAAGCTTTTTTGTAGTTTTATTTTTGAAAGTTTCGTGAAGGTTTTCTACTTTAGTTTGGTGATTTGATTCTATGGACAGATAGTAGACTATCTCCCATTTCCTTGAAATATTGTTAACTCATGGTTTATATCAATTGCATCATTCTTTAGTGATTTAAATTCTAAGAAATATGCCAGTCTTGGGCATTATTGTAATTAGAGTCTTTGTGATTTGATTCTAGGAGTTTCATTGTAAAGAATGCCATTCTTTTTAAATTGAGTTGAAAATTTAAGTGTAATTATTTCTTATGTATTATCTTGTTTCTTGATTTATTGATTGATTTTATTCATGAATAGATTAGTGAAGTATCTTTCAAACTTCAGATGTCATTGTACTTCTCCTACTTTTCGGCTAAACTAACAATATTTACATATGATGGCATTTCTTGATGTATCCATATATAAATTAGTCTAGTCTGATATGATTTCATTTATATGGAAGTTGAAGGCTTACATTGTTGTGGATTTTCATCTTCATTATAACATTGAGAATTATTATCGTTTTAAACTATATATTGCATCTTTAGTTAGATTCCTTATTATTCTTCATTTTTATATAGATCAAAACATGCATTCATAGATCTTTCAAGTTACATGACTTTCTGGCCATCTTATTATTTGTAGATGATGTACATATACATTGTTTGTAGTAGCACCATGTAGTGTTTAATTATATTAATTAATAATTTCATTTCATTGTTTATATATTATTGCATTTATATAGAGAATTTTAGGATTATTGTAGGATTCACTTATCTTCTCCTTTTCATGAGAGGAAGAGGTGAAAGGCTAACAAAGCCTATAAACCAGTTAGGGGTGACTAATTCAAACAACTTAGGCTACTAAGGAGCCTCAATCCGAGTCACTTCCTCTTTGTTATCTAGGGTGCATAAAACCCGTGTCAATAAATGGCGCTAGGAGGAGGGCCTAAAGAAGAGTTAATTGAGTAGATCATTAAACCATTAGCCTCTATAATTCTAGATCGATTTTTATTTCTTTTAGTGTCATTTTACAAAAAGATTGACAGACAAGTTGTCCTCATGAAATATTAGTTTTTTTGTTTTTAATTGCTCATGGCTCCTTTCCCAACTTCTATTTTAGGGCATGCTTTGAGTTTGTGTTGGCATACTAGGAGCATTTCCAAAAGGAAAATCAACCACTCATCAAAGTTAAGAATTGGTGGTGAGGATTCCATTCCTGCTCTTGTACATATTTAGCATTTTCAATTGAAATGTAAATCTTTTGGATATTTTACCAGTGATGAGTTATGCAGGATATTTACTCTTACCTTCCAGGGGAGGATACTTAACTAGTTCAAAGATATTCCACTTAAGTCCATTAACTCTTGGAATCAATTCATTGATATATGTTTTAATCGTCATCAATAATATCATTATGATTCATTGTGTTCAGAAATCAATAGTTTGTCTATGCATGAAAATGAATCATTACAAGAGTTTCATCTAGATTTCTTGTACTTTGTTGGAGGTTCCATTTATAATATTTACCCCATGGGCACAAGTTAACCTTATCTTTTCTTCATTTTTCTCTTTTTAGCAATAAACAAAATAAGGAAAATAACATATGTTGAGCTAATGGTTAATATTAATCTTGTTTTGGAATCTTTAGTGCCAATTGGTGACTCCCAAATCCCTTCACAATCACTTATAACAGGGATTGATCTTCCACATTCTCACTAATTTGAAATTAATTTAGGTTGTGATTCTCAATTGGAAACTATTCTTGAAACCACTTTGAATATAAGTAAGAGTAAAACTTAGGAAAGGGAAATCTTGTAAAAATCCAGATTAAAAAATTGATCATGTTTATGATTTTTCTTCCTTAGAGGTTAATCTAGAAGAAGTCCCTACTATTTTAGCAGAAGATTCATCCATTAACCAAAGTCTAACTAATGATATTATTGAAGATGCTTCATTTGATGACAATCATATCTACTATGGTATTCACTATTTCATGCATACTATTTTGTTTTTGATCTTAGTGCATGCAATAATATTTCTTTGATCCTTGTACCCAAACTTCTATTTTAAATGCTTTAGATTTAACTAAAGAGGAAAATCATATAAATCAACACAATGAGCTTGATTGGGTTTCATTAGAACATGTTAATGAAATTAATATTGAAAACAATCAACATATTATTGAATCTCTTGCATATCCATTTGTCGATGTTAATGAAGCTGATATTTGTTATGATTTGTAGGAGAGGGAAGTTCGTTATGATGATTATGACGATGACAAAGAAATTCCTAAGATAAGTATGAAATCTCAATTTCATGTTCTTCTGATGATAATATTTCTTCGTCTGAACTTATACATTCTTTTTTAGTAGACATATTTATTAATGATTCAAATTTGTCTCAAAATGTCTCTTCTATTAATTTAGACCAATGTATATTTAATGAAGAATCTTGTGTTTATCATAATCGATTATTTCGGTTTGAAGATAACAATCAAGTAGTTATTTATTCCCATCACAATATTAATCACAAGATTTTTACATCAAGAAATAATGGTTCTCAAATATTGTTTAATTTTGTCACTTCATCTCAAATTGTGTGATTTTGAAATATGTGGTATTCATAAGAATTATCAAGAGAATAGGGCACTTCAATTTATGAATTTGACAAATTCTTATTCTCTTGCAATGATATTTGAAAGGCATCCTAATGATGGTACCAACATTATTTTACATCACAATCAAGGATATTTCACATCTCCATATTATTTCAACAATTCAATGTTAATGTTTGTACTTATTAGGATATCGTTGGAGATAATTAGCTTGAGCAGTGTTATCAAGCAAAGCTCCTAGATAATGGTAACATCATACATGCCTTGTTTTTCATTGAGGACTTTGAGGTAAGCATGGTTTATTTATTTTTTATTCCATTATGCTCTAATTATTTTTGCTAATTGGAGATCATTTTGTCATTGCAAGATTGGAGTTGCTTGAATGACAACATTGGAAATTTGTTTTCACTTAACTTTTGATTCCCAAAGTAGTGTAGGACATGCTTAGGAGTAGAGCAGTATTTGTTTGATTTGTACTCTTTTTTTTGCTCGAATAATGTAGGTATGAAAAGTATGAGCTAGAGATGTGCCCTCATCACGACTTCGTTAAGGGAGTTTACTCAACTTTGTTTCTTTCCCTTTTTATTCCTGTTCATCATGAAATATGTAATAATCATCAAATGAGGATATTTTAAGCTAATTAATCTTTCATTAAACCTCTCTTTTGAAAATATAACCCTTATGGTTCTGTTTTTCTTTGAAATAAACATCATAACTGCACATTTATTTTGGGTTTGATTAGTGCTTCATTTCTTTAGCATCTAATAAGAGGGTAAATTATTAAACATATCACATAATGTCTAGAAAACCAAGTACTTATAAAGGGAATAAAACATTAAAAGGGTAAATATGTAATTCTTTTAAATTTTAAATTTTACCCTTATCCTTTGATTCTCTTATCATTTTAGGCTTGTGATTTTATTAATACATTGGTGGATGTTCATTTGTTTTTGGCCTACTTTCTACTTTTTTTTCTTTCTTTTGCTTGGAATTTGTAGGTCTCCCTACTCCTTCTCTCCTTAGTTTTAGTGGGGATAGATCTTAACACTTTTGGGTTCTCCTTGGAGAAATTATTGGGAAATTAGCTTATCCTCTATTATACTTAAACAAAACCTTTTTTTTTAAGGATTTTTATTTTTCCAAATATGTGTTTCTTATGTTGACACTCAATGTTTCCTACTACATGCATTTTCTAATTTTGTAAACTTATCATGGTAGGTCCTAATCTTTCCACCATTATTCGAAAGCTTTGTCTTAAACCCGAGAAGAATATACTAACATGATAAGTTTACTTAAAAAATTAGATTTTAGGATAATAAGATTGACAAGTAAATATTAGTCTTTGAAACGTTTTAATACCATACCTTGCTCTTGAGGAGAAAATTTATCTTCCCATCTATTAAGTAATTTGGCAAGGCTTAATATTAGTTAGATTGTATTTCAAAAATATAAAAGGATTAAGTGAGGGATAGGAGGTCCCATTACGAGCTAACCTACCATGATCATGGGTCCTAATAGAAGTGATGTTACTACTACTAGTCACAAGGCAAGGGTAATGGATTTTAGTTACAGAACTGAAAGACAAGAGCTCTCATCACCAGCCAAATTGTTCACTCTTATTAGTTCTTGTGAATGGCACTATTGATAGTTGGTTACCAAGCCAGGATAGTGACCTTAAGCTAATTTCTAAACTGAAGTAGATGCTCTAAAAAACTTTTAATCTATATCTAATATATGGACAAAGGTATTTCATTGGGTTAAAAGGGCATCCATGTTGAGGCTATAGATGCTTATTGTCAATAGTGGCCATGCATGTGGTATTAAAGTTCATCTTACACTATGATTTAGTTAGTTGTATTTGTATTTCCTTGAACTCATTATCAATAAAATTTACTTATTGGTTTATATTTTATCTAGTTTTTGAATTATGGTGGAAATAATTTTGGCATGTTGCAAATTTTTAAGTGTTCTTTATACAAATCAGAGATGGAAATTTTTGGGTTATTTGATTGCCAACATAACACAACATATTATCATAATTTCCTGATCTCTATGGGTTTTAAATTGTTAAAAGATAGATAACACATTCGCCTAGTCAGTCGCCATTTCTTGGCATGCCAACAACACCCCTACATTTTGTCTCTAAATGAAGGGGACCCTTTCTAGAATTTGTTACTATTTCTTTCAGTTGTTTTGATTGGATTGGATTGGTATTGCTTTGACCTTTGTATTATTGCCTTTCAATGGTCATTTTGATTTCTATGTCAATGAACTTTGATGAATTTACTGTTTGCTTTTGATGGGCGTTACACCATATCAATTATTCTTTTACTCATTGGTGATGTAGGGGTTATTTCATTAAACTGTTATGATCAATTTTAATCAATCATGATTCCTAATATGAGGAAAATAATAAAGTTTAATGGTTGCTACAAAATCAAATATTTTGTAGCATCCCTAGTTTAAGCTTATGATACTAATAAGATGATTTTACAAACCATCGTTCTAGCCCTTACGTCAATACTTATGTTTCAATTTAATAATGTGTGTCGAAAGTTGTTGATGATCCTTCTATGACTTTCAACTTTTCAATTCTTCAACATTTGATCATCTCTTTCATTATGATCTTTGTGGCTATCGCCTTGATTGTTTGGTTTGATTGCAATATTATTATATATATATATATATATATAAAATAATAAATATTACTATATATAATAATAATATATATTATATATTATAATATTAATATATATATATATATAATTTAATATTATATATACATATATATTTATATTATATGTTGTGTGTGTGGGTGAAAGCATGAAGATGGGTTACACTTTTCAGCCAAATGTGGCGATGAAATTTCCAGTTTTTTCCTCTTTTATTGAATTGCAACCCTTAAAATTCATATAAGCATTGTGAATTTTGATTCGGAGTAAAAATACAATATGTGGAGAATTATGTTGTTTTCCTAATGATATTTAAAAAGAAAAAAATAGTGCCATACAATCTCTCATTTTTTTATTAAATGCAATATAGGTCCTTGCAAATTTTCACAAAACTTAAGAGGTATGCATGTGTTCATGTAGCATAACTTAGTCTAAAATTGTAATTTTATAATAATAATATATATATAATATATATAATAATATATATATATAGAGAGAGAGAGGAGAGAGAGAGAGAGAGAGAGAGAGAGAGAGAGAGAGAGAGGATATAAGGGGAGGCATTGTATACAAATTTTTTTTTGCTGCAATTTTTTTTTTATATCTTTTTCAAAGTTGTTGAGAAATATTTGAATTGCATTTTGGAGAAACATGTGTTATGAGATTTTTTTTGAATCTTTAAATAATTGAAAAAATAGAGTACCCTTTTGAAGAGGACTCATAAACAAAGATAATGGTATTTTTTTATTATTATGTATATTTTATGTTATTGATTTTTTATTTAGTGCCTTTGAAATAGTCTAGAAAATTTCAAGTGTCATGTTTTAAAAAAATAGATGAAAAATATCATATGAACTCAAAAGTGTCAAATTCATATGCCATTGGATAGAGGATTCTTTCACAAATACAACTTGATCAACTTTGCCAGTTAAGGACAAATTATGCCCTAAATCTGATAAGGTACAAAATGGGGTCACAGAAAAATCTACAGAAGAGGTGTTGAGACTATAATTTTTAGGACTTCAAGAGCTTGATCGACTATTTTAAATGCTCAGTTGAGTGCTTGAATTCAAAATTAAATTTGCTTGATTGAGAATTAAAGTAACCCTCAATAGAGTAATATATGTAGTTAAACAGTGGCTCGATCAAGCTCAAAGGCTCGATTGAGCCATTAAAATGTCTAATCTACCAATGTCCTTACCAACTTTTATTATGGTAGACAATATAGATCAAGGGATCGATTGAGCTTATAGCTCGATCAAACCTTTATTTTCAACAAATAGATTAGTTTCTAAATTATATTGTAGAAAATAAATAGCAAACATTCTTTCATAGATAAATAACAAAGCATGGAAATTACACAAATATTCACAACAAACATGGGAAATTGGAGATTTGTATCTAGAAAAGGAAATAAATTTCCATCCACAAAGGAATTATGAGAGAAAGCTAGAGAAAGGATGAGAAAAATACATTAGACATTGAGAAAACAAGAAGTTCATGCAAATACAGGTAATTAAAGTTGTGTCAATTTGCATATTAGTTTCTCCATATTGTATGCATTAAGAAATAGGATTGAAAACTTGAAACAAATGGAGAATAAAATAATAAAACTAAGATAAAATAAGATTGAAAGTAATGCCATGTATTTAAAAAATGAGAGCTGCACCACTTTCCAACATCATAGTGTCATTTGATGCCAATCACACTAACACTTAGATATCTTGGCCTTTTTGTGTGTTTTCGGTCGATTTCGCCACCCACCAGCACAGTGTTTGCAAACCCTATTTGGGTGGGGTTTTATATAGTTTATTTTCTATTCATTTTTTGTTTTTAATTTCAATTTATTTCAGTAATTTTTTTTCTTTTTTCAAACATGATTTGGGCTTAATTAATGAACACACTTGCACACACAAGCACACCTTAAGTGAAGGGCGCTTGGTTTACACCGCCAAGCCAAGACTTAACTTAATTAATTTATCTCCCTAGACAAAGACAGATACATTTTGTTTATCTCCCTTCACCATTTTCGTGTCACTCGTGTCTTGTAACCATTGTGCCACCAAGACATTTTTTGCGGAGACTTTTGGGTCTTCATCCTTTGTTCCTGCTTGGATGTATTACTCCTCCCTATAGGGTTCAAGTTAGTCATCTCCCGAGTCCCCATAACAACTCTTCTTCTGGTTCATCTGATTCCTCATCTGATTCCAAGCCTCCTTCACTGAATACTGTCACCATGTCAGGACCCACTGCAGGTGCAGGAAACCAACCTAGTGGTGGCTTTGGTTCTATCTCGGTACTCATGACTCGGTTAAGTCTCCCAGATTTTAGCTAGTTGACTAACAACCCCATACACCATGATGTTGGTTGTCTAGCTATGTCGACTAAGATTCCCTCAGACATTCCCAAGTTTGAGGGTAATTCTAGAGAGGACCCAACCAATCACGTCTACTCCTTCCATATGTGGTGTTCATCTAATTCCATCACTGATGACTCCATCCATCTTTGGTTGTTCCAATGCATGCTCACTGGAGATGCTGTGAAGTGTAGATTGACTATCCCTCTGCTTCTCATTCCACGTTTGTGATGCTTACTAAAGAATTCCTTTCATATTTCTAGTGACCTCTGTGATATGACACTGGTATGGAGCTCTTGACCACATTTCGTTAGTCCTCTACCACATGTCTTTCCGACCATGTCCAAGAATGGTGTAGAAGGAGGAGCATGTGATGTGCTCCTTTCCTTCAAAGACCTTGTCTACCTCGATTGGTTTCTTAGGACTCTTTTAGCACCCATTTCCAAAGATGTTGCATCTCACTTTCCTAAGATAGAGGAAGAGGCTCTCTAGAATTCTCTAAGATATGACTTGATTTATGCTCAATCTAGTTATAATGTCTATACCGTTATACCAGACCTCCCTCATCCTGGTGGTGCCAATGCTTTGAGGGCATATGATTTCGCCAATGGTATCATTGGAGCTATTTCACATCCTTCACTACATACTCAACCAGGTTATGGCCAGCCATAGGGGGGCACTAGTTCCTCCAACATTTAGCCCTCTCCTTCCAACAATGTGTATTAAGGACAAAACACATCTTATTCCTTCACCCAACCACATCAACCCCAACCTGTCTACTAGACCATTGCCCCTTCACCATCTTAAACCTATGCACTGTCGCCTCAGGCATTAGTGCCACAGCCTCCCATGCATCCTTAGCCCTAGTAGCCACCGCCCCCTCAGGACGAATTGCATGCACAACAGAGTGCAACCAATCCCCAAAATTTGAAGAAAAATAATAAGGGGAAAGGTAACAAGGGTAACCAGGGTAATCAACCCAATAAACTCCATGGGAACCAACCTAACACCGACAACCAACAATAGGGAAACCAACCCAAGAAAAACAAGTCTATTCATATGAACAAGAATTGTGCATGTTGTGGTGTACATGGCCATTATACTCATGAATGTCCCCTCTTACATCAAATGTGCCAAATGTGGGAAGCCCAAGAAGCTTCTAGAGGTCAAACGCCCATGCAGTAACCCCCTCAGAATCCTACGCCATCTCAACCTGCCGTGCTTACAAACCATTTCCCTAAACAAGGATTTGTTGCTGCTCAACCTCAACAAGGTCAAGTAGCCCATCCTCCCCAACCTTCTAGTCCTGGTGACTACCAGATCCTCATGATGAATTCTGACGAGGTCAATACCTCCGAAATCAACTTGCAAACTCGGCCACGCCAATATGACAAGCCATCAAATTTTTTTGCAACTGAGACCAAAACCAAAGAATCTACTGAGCCTCTTACGACATGAAATGGTCCCTTACAGATCCCTCAGCCCAAGGTTGAGTCCATTCCCAAGATCCTAAAAGGGCCATTACATCATAGTGCGGCTTCGAACCGATCTACCCAACCATACAGTATAGTAGACGACTTGGCATAATCACCTACTACCACGTCAATGGTGGAGGTTCTCCGGTCATGCCCATCTCAAAAGAAATATCTACTAACTAATTTGGGTGCAATAGATCCTTCAGGTGATCTTTTGATTTTCTTTCATGCTGATGTGTCAGAACATCCTCCCTTACGTCCATCCTTTGGTTTCCAGATACTAGTCTAAGTCTGTAATGCCATCATTTCTCGATGCATTATTGATGAAGGATCATCCACTTTCGTGATGTCTGCTACTATTTGGAATCAACTCAAGTCACCCAAAATGGCCCCATCCACCATCACTTTGTGTGCTTGGGATGGTCACCCCTCCCAGCCTCTTGGCATGTATTGCAATTTTCTGGTGACTCTTGTGGGTAAGACTATCAATTTAGACATTGAGGTTATTGATGTCCCTCTATATTACAACATTCTCTTGGGTCATAGTTATATATACGCCATGTTAGCCATCATGTCTGCGATTTTCTACAAGATGTGATCCCCCCATGAAGGGAAGATCGTCACTATTGATCAGTTGACATATTACGAGCCGTCATCCTTAACCTCCCCTGAGTCCATTATCTCATCAATGTCTGGCAAGGAGTCTGCCACCCCTCTCACTGGTGTTTCACTAGGAGTCTATATAGATTCCACCTTGTTGGGTGCTTTCCCTAGTCCTCCACCTCCCATCTCTATGCTAAGCTCATTGAATGTCTGCATGTTACAAGCGTCATGGGCTGCTCAAAAGAAGTCTGGTACCTTTGGTCAACAACCAGCTCCTTAGCACCCTGTTTTTACCATCTCAGCTGAGCCATCCTGATCCACCCCTCTAGGATCTCCTCCTTTTGTGTGTGCCTCTCCTTTGTTCCCACCAAGAACTATTCCTCTAGGTCTTAACCATCCATGAGTTATTCCATTAGGACATTACCCTGTAGGACATATACCTTTCTTGTTTCCTCTTGATCCATGTGGATCTCTAAAAAAGTACTAGTGGCATGGTAAAAAGGCTCAAAAACAAAGTGTAAGAATCTAGATAAACATAGCATTAGATCGAAGTGCTCGTCATCTTGATTTCAACGATTCAAATGATACTTGAATCCGATCTCATATGAATAAGTTAGAGCAACAAAGTTCATGTTTTACTTGGACAGGTGGCAGGAGCAGATGACGTGGCAGAACTCTCAGTGAATGGGGAAGCGCCAAGTGGTAGGCCACCATTGGCCTCGCATATCGCAGATTGTAGAAGGAAGAGGCCACGACTTAAGAAAATCGGCCCCATGCAAGTCAGGGTTGCAACACGATAAATTGTAATCACAGATCGCAAGGAGGGAAGAGATAAAGAATCGACCCTGGAGCAAGCCAGGTTGCAATGAGATATATTGCAATTGCAAAGTCAGGTTGAGATTTGTGATATCGTAATCACAGTTCACAAAGGGAAGCAATCACACAGTGTACCAACCTGGGTCTTGCTAATTATGATTTGCGATGATTCTTTTATACCCGATATATTATGTATTGTGGTCTAACAGCCTGTCGAGTCCACCTTTTTCACAGGCTGCTTTGTGTAAAGGCATGGGTTTGTCCACCGATAGAAACTTCCAATTCGAAACACCGATTCAAGTGTCGATGTTAAAAGTTATTGGTATTAATGTGCGATTAAGAGGTTTTGGAGTCTTTTCCATATATGAAAGATTTGTCTTTTGCATGTTATCCCAGGCTCGAGAACCTTGGTTTAGGAACCATCGTTCACTATACTTCTCGTTTGTTCAAGAACTGCCCAGGGATTGAGGAGATAGCCACCAACTTATATAAGGGATTATCCACATCACAAAAAGGCAGAGATTGGCACGATAGTTTAGAACACATTGCATGCAGCAGTAATCTGACTCGGTAGTAGGTTGGAACCTCACCTTAAGAAATAGGGAGGTTCCAAGAGGGTGCATAATTTTTATTTCTCTGAATTGGATGTTTAGATAGGGGGTTCTACATGAGTTTTCATGATGATTTCAGTGGTACTATCTATTTTTGAAGTTGGGCTCTCCATTCTTCATCCATGTTCCAGCTTGGAGGTATAAGGATTATAAATGACTGTTTCTTGTACTTTATCTCTTTTTATACCACTTAATGAAAGACGGCCTCCCCACTATTGAGCAGGGCCTGAATACGTAGTCCAAATTGGATGAATTCTATAATAAAATCTTTGTTTCATGGTTTCATGCTTATCTTGTTATTTCCACATTGCTTTATCTACTTTTAAGTTCCATGGTTAGTAATCTTTGTTTCATGTAATTCTGATGCATCTATAAGTAAAAGATCTTGGATCAATTATGGTATCAGAGAAGGTCTTTGTCGATGCGAATTGCATGAGTATATGCTAACCTAGAAGAAACTGCGAAAAGGAAAAGGAAAGCTTGAGTCCTTTGATCTCGAAGCAGGACGTGGACAACAAAGAAGAAACATGGAAAATGAAGAAGCTCGTTGGGAAGAAGAACAAAATTTCTGCAAGGTATTCTACGATATGGTAGAGAAAGTGGACAAGTTGCTTTCAAAGCATGAGAAGGCACTTGGGCACAAGAAGCAAGATTCCGATGACAATAGATCAACAAATCATGAAGGTGGCAGAGAAGAGCCTCCTCCCTCTCCTTCTTCAAGTGATATTTCTCATCACGTTAATCGAGATTCCAAACATACATGTAAGAGACCACTCTTCAAGCTAGATGTAAAGTTTGACCTATTGTTACACAACATTTTGTCACTATCCCTGTACTCCCTGTTCCATGATCCTAGAGGACCTCTACAGTGAACCCTACATGCTTTCCCTTCATGAAGAAACTCCCATTGTGTCCCTCTTCATGAGCAAAACAATTCCCTTTTGCACCATTTCCCAAAAATCTTTTATTTTTCATAGTTTACAAGATTGGCGCTAATGACCTTTGTCCTCCTCACACCGATATGTAGGGATTAACACCATCCCTAGCATCGATCGAAGTGACTGAGCTTTGTTCCAGTCGCACCAATCCTCTTATGGAAAGTGTTTTAAATAAGGAGCCGAATCTTCCAGTGCTAGAAGCTTCGTAACGGAAGTCTCGTAAATGATTTGGCCAGATGGGGCTGAGGATGTCAGTTTGGGCTCCTTTCCCCTATAAGGATGGAACTACCTCAAGGGATAAGACCTCCCATGAGAAGAGGAAACATTTCCCATCCATTCACGCTATATAAACCTCTAGTTTTCCCAAGCACAACCTAGTGTTAGTGTTGTAGTGTTAATGTTGGTGTGCTAGTGCTAATTAAGTTTGGAGTAAACAACAAAATATTCATAGTTGTAGCTCTTTAGCTATGTAAGGGAGAAGTGTGAATTTGGTTTAGTGTGAAGCCTAAAGGGAAGAGCCTTAAAACTATCATTGTTGAGGCCATCATGGAATGCTAGCGAAAGTGTGTGGGAACCTGGTTTTGTCGGAGGGGAATGGCAACGTCAAGACAATGGTTGTAATCTCTTTTTGATTCAACATATATGCAACTATCGATTGATTTCCTACATAATGTTTCATCTTACATGTTTATGGATTAATGTTTCTTTACTTGTTAAGTAGTTTGAATTACAATTTGACTATTATCACAGTTGTTGTTTGCTATTGTTTACTTGTTTCAGGTGTTCGAAGAAGGAAACGAAAGATATCTGGAGCGAGCAAGCAAGGTCATCATCAAATGGGAGAAGCGTACTAAGAGGTAGGCCCTCTTAATTGGTTCCAACCTAAGGAAATCCTCCATATAATGTATTGGTTGTGGCTAGACCCATTATCGGGCTATAGGAATTGCTTGTGTCTGCACTTATAATTTTACTTCACCACAAATTGGTGACTCCATTGGGGATCTAATCCTTTTGTTTGTTTGCTTGAAATTTCATGGTTTTGTGTGAAATTTTCTAGTTTTTCCATTTCCCTTTAGTTCTGTCTATTTTCCTTTGCTTACTGCTCTGGGTTTGAAATTCATAGTAGCAACTCTGGTCGCAACTCTTGATTTTTTTTTCTTTGCATCCTCGCTCAGCATGCTTATTTCACCGACAGTGGTGCCTGATATGCTTAGAAATAGTTGCACTGGCCCCCTTCTGGATCTTGTTGTCAGTTAGGCAGTTGCACCAATTCATGTAGGTGAAGATTAGAGTCCACCTTAGATCTCGACTAGTGTGTCTTGCTCTCTTGATTTCTACCTCTTATTTTGTTCTGACTGTGTTCTCCCTAACTAGAAAGCTTCATTTAGCTTGCTTAATTTAGATGACCCTTTGATGTGTTAAGTTTGGCCCTGTGTGAAGTTCTTTTTTATTATTTCTTTGAATCCCTCGATCAATGCTAGTTTTTAGTTAGGTAGTCGTGCCGATCAAGCCATCAGCGCTAGTTGTAGTACTGGTCAGTCGTGCCTGTCGTGCCTATCAGAGCTAGTTGTCAGTTAGGGAATCGCTGCAGTCTCTAAGTTAAGAAAAAACCAAAATTTCTCCCATTTCAGTGCCAATGTGTCTTGACCCTCATAATCTCTTCTTCCTCCCAAAAGTGACTAGGATGCTTTGGTTGCTTCATTTTCAATTGAATGAATGAAAGAGTCTCGTTTTTTCTCTTATTTCAAGTGTCTCTTTTCTCATTCCAAACATAGATTACATTGCTTAGTTTGTTGATTGAAGATCTTATGTGTTTGGTTTGTTCGGTTCAGGGAAGCAGTTGCTTTTAGTTTCATTTATTGTGCTTTGGGTTTTATTAATTCTTGTTTATTCGTAATTGTGAAAATTCTCACTAAAGTGCTTTATGTTAAAGATTCATTTTGCATTTTATGAAAAGAAGATCATTTTAGTTTACTTAAGAGAAAATATTGTATTAGTAGCGTCATTGAGTAGTTAGAATTGCATCATCATAAGCATTGGAAATGAAATGAAACTTCTTTTGTTGTTAAGGAAAGATTAAGTGCATTAAGGAGATTTATTAAAGAAAGATTTCATTCTTTGATTGTTGCATTGATTTTGTGTTCCCTATCTCTTAGTTAGTGTTAACTTTCATCGAACAAATATCTCTTTTCTCATATAGCTACATGTAGGAGTTTTGTCAGATTACAATGGTAGGCCCTTGAAATTGAGACATAATTCAAGATCAACTATTAAAATTTATTGAATTAACCTAAGGAAGCATTGAAACTTAATGCTCACATTTAGTGGTCTAGGTTAGATATGTGTTCCAGAATCTTTAAACCTATTAGTTTTCATTTGCTTCGGCACTAGACAATGCTAGTACGGACTTGTGCTCCCTATACCATCGAGTATATAAAGGGAGACCCCACTAGGTTTGTGATCCTTTATCCATTAGAAGCTAAGTCTACTACCTTGTAAATGTGATACATCGAACACAACATTAGGGGAGATTGCCTGCCCGTATTTCTCGGTTCGTTGAGAGGTATTATGTAGTTTACAGTTACTTGGTAATCCTTTATGCCTAGAGTATCTTGAGTAGTCACTTTTGATCTTTACTGACTCTTTAAATTTCAAAAGATCATCGAGCACTTGTCCTTTCGAGCTCGTTATTCCAAAAGTGACTAGAGTCACCTTTCATCCTTTTCTGAACTCTTAAAACATGAAAAGGCAAAGTTTTGTTTTAGTGTTTTAAAATTAACTTCCCACAAAATATTCTTGGTAAAAATTATCTTCCTTAGTAATTCTTTAGGGTTGATTCCAATGGTAGCATTTCCAGAGTCCACCCATCAAGGATTCCCCTCGGATGGGAATCCTGGTCCTTTTCCTTCTTTTGGAAATGTTGGTGCTCCTTATATGGCAACGTTGTCCCTCCCTGGGTTAACCATTTGTTTGCCTATCTGGTTATATTCGACCTCAGTGGTCCCAAGTGTCCCAACTCCTGCCCCGCTATCTCCTTCATTCGAATCACATCATGATGATTCTAAGGTTGACCCCTCACCTTATTCCCACATTTCTTCACCCTCCTCTTTTACTTCACTTGGTGAATGTTTGAAATCTAGTGATGAGGAGGCTAAGAAGAAGAAGAAAAAGAAGTCGAAGAAGAAGAAGTCAGATAAGCGAGAGGCCAACCGTGCGGATGTTACTCCAAATTCACCTCTCGTAGACAAACCTTCTGATCCTCCACAGAAGGTTAGATTCCCTTGCAAGTTGTGTAAGCGTGAAAATCTCCTTCGAGAATGTCCTGGCATTCCCAGAGTCTTAGAGGTATGGTGTCAAGACCTGAACTGACCATCCCCATTGACCTCTAGAGATCATGTCGATGCTACACCTTCAGCTAATGATGGTAAGAAGAAGGGAAATATTAGATTCCCCTATAGGTAATGTGAAGGGATGCATCTTCTTCACCTTTGTCCTCTTATGGATAAAGATTCCCAAGTTTTGGAAAACCTTGCAGCTCCTCAACCCCAACTTCTTGTTGGTTATCAAAGGCTTTCTTCTGACCCTCTCCCAGTTGGTATCGAGATTGACTTGGATTCATCTCTTGCCTGTCTCACTCTTCTCGAGCGAGACTGTCTTGTGTCTGTTCCTGACCAACCATTGGTTGGAAAGAGTGTGAAATTGGCTCTTCCTTCAGTTGTTCACTTTGTTCCCGAAGAGAGTAGTGATCATGCTACTCATGTTATTCTTGTCTCCTCAGATTCTCATGAATCAAAGAGTGACCCTCCCATACCAGTTTTTCAAGAGAGTCCTTCTCCTCCTTTTGTAGGGCATGGGGGTAACCATATGATACCCCCACCAAGTAGTTCTATCATTTCTTTTGATTAGAGTCAATTGACTGCTTTCCGCCTTCCATCTTATGTCCCTTTCCAGATCACAGTAAAAGCCTATAATATGGTAGCACATGGCACTATATTAGATTAAGGTGAATCTATTAGCATCGTGTCTTCTACTACTTCGAAAGCTTTGGGTTCCCCACTACTTGTGCCTATCACCCAGAATCTGTTGGGTTTCAACAGAGGAACCAGTCAACCCTTAGGGGTCCTTCCAAAATTCCCTATTACTTTAGGAGGGAAGACCGTCTATATAGACATGATGGTGGTCCAAGGTCCCCTAGATTTCAATCTTCTCCTTGGACATGATTATGTTTATGTCATGGGAGCTCTTGTTTCTTCACTTTCCTATGTGGTTTGTTTCCTGCATGAAGGGATAATTGTGACTATTGATTAACTGTCATTCATTGGTCATCAGGTTCCTCCTTTACAACCATCGTCCCTTATCGGCTCTTGTTTTCAATTAGTACTTTCCCCACCACAGGTCCATTGTGTGGCTACTCATTCCTTCCCCGTGTCTGCTGATGATCACGCAAATGGTATAATACATTATGTATTGGGGGCTTTGGAACTCGATCTGTCTTTGGTACCAAATGACATGTATTCCTCCAAGAGCGTGGTTCTTCCGTCTAGTGAAGACCTATTGGGAGCCATCTTCTCATATGGTTCATGAACATGTGTGAGGATAGTTCCTGGTCTTGTGTCATCTTCGTTAAAAGATGAAACAAGGAGTCATGAGGATAGTTCCTAGTCTTGTGTCAACCTCGTTAAAAAATGAAACAAATGTCATGAGGATAGTTCCTGGTCTTGTGTCAACCTCTTTAGAAAATGAAATGAAGGATGAGGATAGTTCCTAGTCTTGTGTTAACCTCGTTAAAAAATGAAACAAGGGTCTCAAGGATAGCTCTTTTAATGTGTTAACCTTATTAAAAAAAAAATGAAACAACTCCCTTTTCCGAATCGAGTCTTTAATTAAGATCTCATAAAATCCCAGTCCAGTCTTTCTTGGGTCTCGAAAGTGAACCTTCATTCCATCCACCTAGTTGACTGAAATGAAGCTTGGGGGGCATGTACCTCAATTGAGTCATTATGATGTGGGCATGAAAACTTATAACAAGAATCGTTTTTCGTTTCAAGCTTGTGTAAACATGAAATCAAATCTAAGCAGAGATCTCCATGGTTCAAGCTTTTGTAAAAATGAACCCATGCCCAATTGACATCTCGTGATTGCCATTTTTATCAGCTAATTTTTGCTAGATGAGCCTTGGTTGTTTCATTCCATCACCACCATATCTTTGGCTTATCATATGCTTTCACTTGGTTGTTATTCCTTTCCTAAGGAACCGCAATGATGAGTGGTTTTTTTAGCCAGCCTCTTGACCATTACATGTTTTGAGTAGTTCCACCTTTAACGAAACCAATTACTACCCTTTATACCACTCATTCCTTCAGGCCAAGTCATGTTTAAGCTCTTTTCTTGACTTGTAAAACTCAAATGAAAATATTGTCGAGTATTTTTCCCTTTTGACTCATAAAAGAGAATAAAATGGGGGGTTCGCTTTCAAGATCTTTTAAAACCCTTTAAACACTAAAAGATTGTCAAGCTCTTGTCGTTTTGAACTCGTTAATGGATGCGAAGTGTCGTATGCCTAGTATACATTTAATCCTTTTTTGGGTTGGGATGCACTATTTACGAAAAAGGTACTCCTTGACTAAAATGGTCAAGCGGTTCTCTCCAGTATCATTTTCTACCTTTTCGGGCTCAAGAGACACAAATGTACGAAAAGGGACCATGTGGAGTTTTCTTTTCCATGTATTTTTCCAACTCTCTAAACATGAAAAAGATATCGAGTTGCACCTTTGTCAGACTCGTTAAAATATTAAACGACATCGGATTCATCACCATAACGAACATGAGCTTCTCCTTACTAGGGCTCATTAAACTTACTTGGATGGATTCATCTGAAGGATGAATTTACAGTGCAAGCATATGGTATCCTCTTCAAGTTTGCAATTAGGAAAATTTTGAAATCTTATTAGTTGTGTGCAGCTCACTCTTGAACATGACACTTTCTGCTTCGTGTCGAGTTGGGATATCCTCCTTTTTATTGTTGACCTTCCTGAGTTGGGCCATTTATTTTTTTCTTCCATTTGATCTCTGCCACGTCATCATGACCACCGATCATATGGAGCCAAAAGCTACCAAAATCGTAGTCATGTCACCGATATGTTCAAGAGTTTTCCTTTCGCAATTACACTTACCCCTGATTCTTTGTATCATCCAAAATCATTTTGCATCCCTTTTTCTCGTGTCAATGATGTGGGATACATTATGGCGCTCCTTTGACATGGTCACTTCCTGTTGACTTCAACTCATCATCTAGGAAGTTGAGCAAGAGCTTCCCTTCCAGTACCTTAGAGCTTGCATACCCTAATGGCAAGTGCTTCACACTCGGTGACAAGTTCACATCATTGGCTTTTGATCGAGTGATTTCAAGGGTGTTCGTCTTCAGCCCCTCTATTTACATTTCATGAATTGTGCTGATAGTACCTTGAGGACCATTGTCATTATTGGAGGTTTCTCTCGTGCTTGTTAACAGTTCACATCATTGGCTGGTAATCAAGTAATTTTCTAGCATGTTCAATGTCAACACATCTATTCACATGTTATAATTTGTACTTTGATCAAGTTGGGTTGGAGTGTAAGACCCTGGGCTCAGATTACAAAAGTCCAGGTTGCAAGATGATGTGACCTGATTATGTTGATATGCATGTCTCTTTCAGATGGATGGGTGCAACCATACCATGAGTTATCATGTGGTCCTTCTCAATATCGGATGGTTGCGAGCATACCTTGGTTTTGATATGATCCTCTTTATAGGATGGTTATGCCCATGCCTAGTTCCATTTACATAATCATTCTTTGGATGGTTACATCCATGCCATGATTCATGTATCATTTGATAGGGATTTCAATTATGTATATGTATATGTACTTCATTGTAGGTTTTTCAACGACAAAACCTGGTTCCCCGCATTGATTCATAAAGCATTTCATTCCTCACTCTAGTTCGGCCTTCACACTTTAGGGGGCATATGTTACAAAACATTTTGTCACTATTCTTGTACTCCACATTCCTTGATCCTGGAGGACCTCTATAGTGAACCCTACATGCTTTCCGTTCATGAAGAAAATCCCATTCTGTCCCTCTTCATGAGTAGAACAATTCCCTTTTGCACCATTTCCCCAAAATCTTATGTTTTTCCCAGTTTACAAGACCGACGCTAATGACCTTTATCCTCCTTGCACCAATATGCAGGGATTAACACCATCCCTAGTGCCGACCAGAGTGATTGAGCTTTGTTCCATTCGCGCCAATTCTCTTATGGAAAGTTTTTTAAATAAGGAGTTGAAGCTTCTAGCTCTAGAAGCTTCGTAACGGAATTTTGGTAAATGGTTTGGCCGGATGGGGTCGAGGATGTCAATTTGCGCTCCTTTCCCCTATAATTATGGAACTTCCTCAAGAGATAAGACCTTCTCCCATGAGAAGAGGAGCCATCTCCCATCCATTCATGCTACATCAACCTCCATTTTTCCCAAGCACAAGCTAGTGTTAGTGTTGTAGTGTTAATGTTGGTGTGCGAATGCTAATTAATTTTGGAGTAAACAACAAGCTATTCATAGTTGTAGCTCTCTAGTTGTGTGAGGGAGAAGTGCGAATTTGGTTTAGTGTGAAGCCTAAAGGGAAGAGCCTTAAAACTATCATTATTGAGGCCATCATGGAATGCTAACAAAAGTGTGTGGGAACCTAGTTTTGTCGGAGGAGAACGACAACACCAAGACAATGGTTGTAATCTCTTCTTGATTCAATATATATGAAACTATCAATTGACTTCCTACATAATGTGTCATCTTACATGTTTATGGCTTAATGTTTCTTGAACTTTTAAGTAGGTTGAATTAAAATTTGTTTATTATCACAGTTGTTGTTTCCTGTTATTTACTTGTTTCAGGTGTTCGAAGAAGGAAATGAGAGATAGTTGGAGCGAGCAAACAAGGTCATCATCAAACGAGATAAGTGTACTAAGAGGTAGGCCCTATTAATCGGTTCTAACCTAAGGAAATCTTCCATAGAATGTATCGGTTGTGGCTAGACCCATTATCGGGCTATAGGAATTGTTTGTGTCCGTACTCATAATTTTACTTCACCACACCTTCCCATGTATAATGGAGAGTGTAGTGGAGAAAAAATTAATAATTGGGTAAGATAGATAGAGGTCTGCTGCCAAATTCAACAAATCGAAGAAGATGAGGCAAAGGTCCATTTAGCATCTCTTCGTCTAAGTGGCATTATTCTTGTTTGGCGGGAGTGAACGTTGCAAAAGGGCAATGAAAATTCGAGTATCCTGCTTCCCTCTTGGTCCAATTTTATTTCTGCATTGAAAGACCAATTTTACCCTTTGGGTTATAAAAAAAAAGCCCAAGACTATAACTAAGTATGTTGGTGTGTTACATTGTTACATAAGACACTCACTGTTATTGTTCGAGCCTACTATGATTGATGTGGCCGACGTAAAGGTGATTCATCTTGAAAGCTGAGGCAAGAATGACAGAGATGATCAAGCCAAGAAAATATCATTCAACTCTTAGCATGGAAAATTCCAGAAGAAAGGGAAGGGGAAGGATAAGAAAACCATTGCAGCCAAGAAAGGGGACAGAGCAACGCTATCTTGCACTCATTGCAAGAGAGAAGGTCATGATGAGGAACATTGTTGGAATCTACATCTGGAGTTGAGACCAAAGAGATTCAATGGAAGGGAAAAGTAGAATATAGTGGAAATAGTGTAGCAGGACCTTGGATCAGATTCCAGCGACATGACATTGATCACTGCTGTGGGTGCAAGATGTACTCTTTCTGTTAGTAATAATTTTGATTCAATTGAAAGTACTAGTTATTTGAATGAGCCTGTAAGTAATGAGCAAAAGAGAATTAAATTATCCCACATTAGTGTTATTATAAAACACACAAAGGTGGAAACTCTATTTGATTTAGGTTCCCAAGCAAATTAAATCTCAGAGTCCTTAGTGAAAAAGTTAGGCCTCGAAACTAGGCCTCATCCGAGTCCATACCCGCTTTTTTGGGTAAGCGATAAAGAAAAATTACAAATAACCAAGTAGTGTAGGGCCAAATTTGTTATTGCTTCCAAATTAGTTGATGAGGTAGAGTTAGATGTTGTGCTTTTGGATATATATGGAATTATCTTGGGAATTCTATATCTGTATGACAGAAAGGCTGTTTTCTTTCAGCATGAAAATAAATACCACCTCACAAAGGACGAGGTAGAATATATAGTCAGAGTTCATCATACAAAAATTAGTGTTAGCCTTGTAAGTGTATGACAGATTAAACGACTCGCTAATTCTAGTAAAGGGTGCCTGATCATGGTAGTGAGAGCAAAAGAGGCTGAGATGGTTGACACTTTCAAAGGTTGTGATCTTGATCATAAGAAATATTTTTTCTGAATTCTTTTCTGACTATGATGGATTGTTTCAGGAACAGAGAGGATTTCCCCCAAAACGAGAAATCCAACATGAGATCCATTTACAATAGTATGCTCCTTTACCGAATATTGGCATGTACAAGATGGATTCTATTGAGATGGAGGAGATCAAGAAATAGGTGCAAGAGTTGCTAAATCAAGGGGTCATCATACCAAGTTCTTCTTCGTGTGGCTCACCAATTGTGTTGGTACCAAAGAAAGACAACACATGGAGAATGTGCTTATACTACAAGGTGCTAAAAAAAATTATGGCGAAGAATCGATACCCTCTCCCTTGCATTGATGAATTATTAGATCAATTGAAAAATGTTATCTATTTTAAAAAACTGGATTTGTGTAGTGGATATCACCAGGTTAGAGTTGCAGAACAAGACATTTGGAATACTACATTCAAAACCAAGCAGGGGTTGTTTGAATGGATGGTGATGCCATTCAGACTGTGCAATGATCCAACCACATTATGAGGGTAATGAAAGATTTGTTTATGCCTTTTCTTGATAATTTTGTGCTTGTATATCTGGACGATGTTCTTGTTTATAGTGGGACATGGGATGAAAATGTATGTCATGTGAAGAAAGTGCTTGATGTTCTAAAAATGAAAAACTGTATGTAAAGATGTCAAAGTGTGATTTTGGGAAGACCTCTCTGGTTTATTTAGGTCACATAGTCGGTAATGGGAGATTGAAAATAGATCTCACTAAAGTAGATTTGATTATGAAGTGGCATGAGCCCACAAATGTTATAGAGGTCTGAAGCTTTTTGGGTGCAGTACAGTATTGGAGAAGGTTCATTGCAAACTTCTCTATTATCGTAGCTGCCTTACATGCATTGACAAGTGTGAATTAGGCCTTTCAGTGGGGAGGAAATCAACATAAGTCCCTCGAAACGCTAAAAGAGGAGATCAACACAACACTAGTGCTAGCCTTACTAGACCTTCAACAACCTTTTGCGATTGAGACAGATGCGAGCAGATATTCCATGAGCATTATATTGATGCAACAAAGCAAGCTTGTATGTTACCATTCGAAGACCTTCTCCCAAGCTGTTATGAATTATCCCACGTATTCTAGGGAGTTGTATGCCTTTGTTCAGAGTGTAAAATGGTGGAAACACTACCTAATCGGAAAGGAGACCATCATCCATATGGATCATTACCCCTTGCAGTACCTTTAGTCACAAACCAAGCTTCAACAAGCCCGTCATTTCAGATGGATGAGATTCCTCCAATAGTTTCATCTGGTAATAAAATACAAGAAGGGCACCAACAACAAAGTAGCAGATATGATTTCTCGCCCTCCTATTTTTGCATTTGTAGTTTTGCAAAATGCTTCTTTATCATTAGAAAGATATGTTGAAAAATATGCTAACGATGGTAATTTTAAAGATATTTATGCAAAATTGACTCATGGATTACAGGTGGACAATTATTATTTGCAGGGGAAACTATTGTATCACCTTGGAAAACTGTTTATACCCATTGATGAAAGGGTACATGTAATCCGAGAGGCTCATACCTCTCTTGTGTCTGGTCATTTTGGGGTTGAAAAAACTTTGTCATTTATAGAGGTTTTATTTTTGGCCTCATATGAAAAACATTGTGACTCATTTTGTAAAGGGTTGTGTGTTGTGTTCTATTTCAAAGCCCTCTAATAGAAAACTTGGGTTCTACACACCACTCCCTATTCTGAGTCAACCATGGGAAAGTGTGTCCATGGATTTTGTAGGTAGTTTTCCATTGTCTAGGAAAGGTCATGACTATTTGTATGTCATCGTGGATCATTTTAGTAAAATGTGTATTTTAGTGCCTTGTAAAAAGCAGGTCACTACTGAGCAGACTGCTTATCTTTTCTTTCAGCATGTTTGGGTCCATTTTGGGTTTCCCACATCTATTCTGTCATATCGAGACTCTCACTTTCTTGGAGAGTTATGGACCATCTTGTGGAGAATGATGGACACTAGGTTGAAAAGAAGTATGACATTTCATCCACAGACCGATGGGCAAACAAAGGTTGTCAACCGCACTGTGTTACACTTGTTATGAGGCTATTGTGGAAAACATCCCAAGTTGTGGGATGAACAAATTCCTTATGTGAAACATGCATATAATCGAGTAGCACATTCATCCACACAGAGCTTTTTGGATTAATGGGTCCTGTCCCAAGTTTAGAGTTAAGTTTTCCAAACAAATCACTACAATACTAGCCCTTTCGGCATCAATCCACAGAGTGCAGACTGAAGCCTCACCTGAAGTAGTATGGGGGGATGATGGAACCAAGTTTCCACACCTAGAGATGGTTATGATGTCATTTTATAACCTTTACCTACTTTCACGTAGAGTGATAAGCCTTTGAGGCTTATCGATATAAATTCCTCTTACTATCCTCTAGACCTTCGCGAAGGTCTACGACTATCTTTCATGGACCCTAAACAGGTGAATCAAACACTTACGCACCTATGTAATCACTCCTAAGTCTATTATTAACCATATCAGATTAAGTGTATGATATCTTTAGAATGCATTAAGATATTCTTTGCATAAACATATATTATTACTTGCGTTCATATAAAAATGTAAACCATGTAGAATTGCGCATCAATACAGTATTAAATCATAAACCCAATATTCATCATAACATAAATGCATTTATTTATAATAGAAGTAAATGGATAAAAACGCAGATGTTTCCAAAACAGTCTCTTTATTGATACTTCAGATTTGCTTACAGACTCAAAACTACCCTATGCACTGAACTGCAGGGGTCCATGCACTTAGCTTCAAACTCTACTCTAGGCCTCTGCACACACAGTTGCAGAGCCTCTCTTCTACTCTAAGAATATTTGGTCGTCACTTCTACTGACCCATTACATTCATATCATTCACTACCAAAATCTTCCTTAACTCTTCTAAGAATTTCCTTTTTATACAATCCCATGGTTTGCAGGCCATGGGTATATCTTCTAACACCGACACATATTACATAAAAGAAGGGTAAAAATTATTTATGACACTTTACATCTACACTCTTTGTGACCACATATTGTGGAGACTTTACTCTTTATATACAAAAATTTGGGCTTCCAGCCCCAAAACTTGCGCTTTTGCCCCAAAATTGACCTTAAGGAACCCTGTCCCAACAAGCCCCCAAAAAAAATATTGTGACTCACCCTCGAGTCACTCTGCTGGCATGAAGATCTTATTGAAAAGACCTCCCATCTCTACTTATGAAACTTCTACCTTGGCCACACTCTATGTGGCTACCTGCTTGAGTTGTTCCACTAGTTGCTTTGTTGCTCGTCCTGCGCTAGCTTCCTCGATCTTCTGTTGTGTTCTCTGCAAGTTGGGAAAATTCTTCCCAATGGTGGTGGAGATCACATAGGCCTCCTCCAACCAAAGCCCCAATCTGGACTTAAGGACTACCTCTTTCTATTATGTAGCTTCCACCTGTTCTTGCAGTTGCTTTGCCTCCTGCAACTTTGCTAATCTTTCTGTGACAAAGAAGGTGTGCATTGTCGCCTTTGCTTCATCATAATGCTACTGCAGTTCCTGGGCCTCTGTGTTCAACCTCTATAGGTTAGGATCTTCTTTCAGACTTGTGATTAGCTCCATACACTACTCGAAGAGCACAGTGTATTCTGCCACTGCAACATCTACTGCAGTGACACCATCCCTCACAACAACTTCACACTATTCTTTAACCTCTAGTGGAGTTGAAGGATGTGTCTTCAACTCAAGCTCTATAATTTTTAGGTTTAGCTAAAACTAAACCTTGGCCATCTCAGTTTTCACGTTGCACATACCTGTATCCAACTTCCAAATCTTGGCTTCCACCGACGCTTCTTCTTGGATATGCAGTTCCAGAATGGTTCTCGATGCTTTGACTATTACTACTGTGGTGTGCTCATTCTTCTCCTCAACCTTCTTCTAGGCTTCTAGTGCAACTAACTTCTCAATGAATATCTATTTATTTTTTATTTTTTTCTCTCGAGCCTTAAGCTCTTCAATCACAACTACTTGTAGGGTGTGAAGGAATTCACTGGGGAGCACGGCCAAGTTGAGGCCAACATTCCTTAGCACACTGACAGTAGCCTTGTCAACTTCTACCTCCGTGATCAAAGCTTCATTCGGTAGTGCAACTACCTCGAGATCTAAGGATCGAACCAACTCTGTAGCTTGAGTGGTCCCCGATTCCAAACAAGTTGATGCCGCATTACTATGTACTTCACCTACCTACAATTAGTTTGTTTGGATCTGCATCTCACACAAACCTGTCTGTATGGCACTGAGTGCCTGCTTCTGCTGCTGATCAAACTATTGCAGTAGTTCTACAAACGTATCCCTTACCTTGTCAGCAATGTCATCTAAGTCACCTTCTGTCAAGATGATTTGGCCGAGTGATGACTGAGAGGCCTTGGTCTTCTTTTGCGGTACTTATTTTTCCTATTCCTTGTTTAATTTCATCTGGAAGGGAGTGATTTCTAGATCTCCACTGCCCTATTCTAATTTCTCTTCTTCCTCCTCCTATGGTGAAGAGGATTTCTGGGTCCTGTGAGAGGTGCTCTCTTCTGTCTCTACTTGTTCCTTGGTAGTGCACTCCACTTCTGCGCATGCCTTCTCCTCAGTCTCCTTCTTTCTATTTTCAGCCAATTGATGAACTTTTAATTAGGGCGCTTTTTTTTTCTACTTTTTCGCAAACTTACTAGTTTCAGCGGATAGATATGATGATGTGCACCAGTCTGCTGGCCATCACTTGAGGACTACTAGAATGGCATCATCCATCACTAGATATAGTAAATCATACCACTTCTATTCTGGATCCTTTCACGTCCGAATGGAAACACAATGGAAGTTCACTTTGAACTCCACATACCCAGACAACTTCTCAAAGATGGTTGGTGACAACTGTGGCTTCCGGTTGATGGCCATATTAATGTTCATTTCCATCAATACCCAAAACACTTTGCTCTCCTAGAACTACTCAACATCCTTGGTAGCCCACAACGATGTGAATTTTCCCGCTTTTAGAAAATTTGTTTCAATAGGAAGAAATTGGTTGTCCTCTGGCAACTTCCATGCGACCAACATAATTGACAATAAAAGCCATGAGTAATGGAAAGCCTTGCTATGGTCCTATGCCTCCCTGTAGTTCGCGAGGAACTTGCTGTAGGTAGAATTCCCATTTGAATTGTATGCCCTCACGCACTAGGCTTCTAGTGAAACAACTGGTGCAGGCACGTCGTCTACGCGACACTTTCTTATTATTTTTCTAGCTAGGCTCTGGGTGGCCACCTTCACTGTGGGGTAAGTAATGCTAGAAATAGAATACCCATGCGGATTTTTGACGAGAAAAAACTTATCCTTCATCCTATTGGCAAGGTCGCACTCACCCATCTTATTGCCAAATGACTTGGCCGGATTCAATCCTAAATGTGGTAGCAAGGTGATCCAATGGATCAACATATCCGTGATTGGTATCGGCTCTTCTAACCACAAGCGATCATCATGCACCAGGCATAGTAACTATTTGATAACAATCAAATTTATGGGAGTGCGGTGGTAATGGGGCACCCATAACAAGTTCAAAAGTCATGCTTTATTTACCCCGTGAATCTATTCCACTGGCTCTAGCGTGGTGAAACCAGACTCCTTGTAGAATACTCGCTTCATGGTATTATCGGAAACCAGGTGGGGGAACTTCTCAGTGTCCCCCAAGTCCAAATCTTCAAGTTTTAATGTGCGACGTGTGCCAAGCGCAGACCTTTAAACATTATGTTTTCTGGAAGCAAGGGTGTGTTAAGGAGAAAATTTCTCTCATCTGGGTCCTTTGGGACCTTCACCTTGCCCTGGCATGAAGGGATGTACTCTGGCAGATTCGAAATCGGATCTACCTCCTCCTCGACCTACTAGTCTACTAATTTTCCTTTCTCTTGCACGGTGGGCTATTCTTTTCTCTGATGTTTCCTTGGCAACTCGCGCACTGGCAACATCTTCTTTTGTTTATCCTTCTTTGGCTTAGGGACCTCTCTTGCCTGCATAGGCTTCGGCCTAGGTGACCTTGGCGACTTCAGCATTGTTGTGGGAACCTCAATACTCACAACCTCAGGGGCAGCTCCCTCAGAGGCAATGGATCCTTGGGCACTAGCGGTCTCAGCTGGTACAGACATGAAGTTGTTAATGAGTTGTTGGGTTTCTTCAGGTAACCTCTCAAACACAGAGCTAGCGACCAAGTCCTCAAAAAACACACGGTTCATGCACACCAGACAAAATGACATATAAAATCTTAGAATGAAAAGTTTCTCTCGTTGGATGGTTATCTGTAATTTATAGGCAATTTTGAATTCAAATTCGACCATTGCCCCCAAAATCCATTCATAAATGCTAGATTGGCGATAGATTTTCAAATATCTCGCTCTTAAATTCAGCCTTTAATGTTGGCCCCCCCACTCATCTTAGTCATTTTCTCACTGTAAAATCATGGACAATGATGGTAACGGTCACTTTCTAGCTATGTTACGTGGTCTCTCGTCTTGTAGCACAGCTCCCTTTACTCATCTACTAACACTGTGACACCTGTCTATCCTGTGCATTCCCCTCATCACCCAACTCCACAACCCAGGCAGTGTAGTTTATAGTCCCATGCCTCCTTGCAGATGCCTAGAGAGTTGAGACTTTGCTTCTGTCATATATTCATCTAGCTGGATCCCCGGTGTATGGCTTCAATTGGCTGCCATTGACCTTTTTGGGAAATGGATCTCCATTCAATTTCACAAGTTGAACTGCTCCACCATTGTTAATCTCCTTGATGACATATGGCCCTAGCCAATGCATCTGAAATTTTCCTGGAAATTTATCAAACTTGTTATCATATAATAAAACTAAATCTTTTACCTTGAAGGTGTGTAGTTTGATGTACCGATCGTTCCATGCCTTATCATGCTCCTTTTGAACTTGTTGATGGAATCTAGCCAAGAATCTATGTTCCTCCAGCTCTGTCAGCTGCGCGAGCCTTTCTTCTAAGGCTCCATGGTCTGCCATTCCTGTAAATGCCATTATATGTAGACTAGGCATGATGTACTCCATCGACATCACAACTTCTATGCCATAGACTAGTCGAAAAGGTGTCTGTCTAGTCATCTTCTTCCAAGTAGTTCTATAAGCCCATAGCACCACTGGTACGCGCATGTACCAATCATTCCTCTGTGCATTGCAAACAATTGTTAGTGCATTATCCAATATCTTATTAAACACTTCCACCATCCCATTAGTATGAGGGTGATACGACATGCTCTTCTGATGATAAACTTGAAACTCTTCCGTTAGTGTGTTGATCATTTTATTAAGGAAGTGTGTACACGATCACTCATCAACACCTTCAGGCAACTGAACCTGGTCAACACATATTCAAACAAGAGCTTTACTATTTTTTCCCCTGCACAATCCTTTATAGGCTACGCCTCTACCCATTCAGTCAAATACTTAGTTGTGGTGATGATATACCGCGCGCTCGACTTCTTTCCTAGAGGTTGAATTGGTCCTAAAAAATCGATCACCCAATTTTCAAATGGCTACAACGAAACTTGTGAATTTAGAGGTAGCTCATCCCTCCATGATGGCCTACCCATCCTCTAACATGCATCGCATGCTCTACAATACACTTTGGAATCCTTATGCAATGTCAGCCACCACAACTTAGCGCGTAAAATCTTCAGCGTTGTTGCTTTTCCTGCATAATGGCCTCCTGCATCCCCTCCATGAGCTTCGGCTAGGATGCTGCTTCATTCAAACTTAGGCACATAGCATCACAATATCTCATCCGCTCCCATCTTATACAAGTTACTTGCAATAACAAAAAAATATGCCGCATGCACCACCAATTCCTTCTTCTGTTGACTAGTGTACCCCTCTAGAGTCATTCCTGTAGTTAGGAAGTGGATGATGTCTACAAAATGATTGTCTTCCACATGCACTACAAATACCTAGACGTCTAGCAGTCCTTCCTCCAAATTAGTAGGTTCTTCTCTGGTTTCAATGCGTGACAGATGATCTAGTCCGACATTCAATCTCCTTGGCTTCACAATGACTTCGAAATCATACTCCTGAAACAACAACAACCATCTGCATATTCTCCCCCCCCCCCACACAGGCTTGTTGATCAAGTACTTTAATGGAGAATGGTCGGTGTACATCTTAAAGTGTCTGCCTAGCAAGTAATGCCTGAACTTTTGGAGTGCATACATCATAGCCAACCCTTCGTGCTTCGTCGTTGAATAGTTCTTTTCAGCCTTCAATGGATTCTTGCTTGCAAATGCTATTGAGTGATCTAGTTCTCCTTCATTGGCTTGTGTCAGTATTGCTCCTAGCATAATACATGACGCATCCACATGCACGTGAAATTCCTTCTTCCAATCCGGGAAGACTAGGATCGACGTGGTGACCTTTTTTTGTTTTAACACATCTAGGCTCCATTGACATTCCTCGTTCCAATAGAATGTAGCGTCCTTTTTCAAGAGTTTCTCCATCGGTGCGGTAATCTGGGCATAACTCTTGATGAACTTTCAGTAATAACCAGTATGACCCAGTGTTGCGCACAAGTGTTTAACGCTTCTTGGCATCTCCAAATTGATTATAACCACAATCTTAGATGGATCCACCATTAATCCTTGTCTGCACACTACATGACCAGCAAGATTCCAAAAGGAACATAAAATAGACACTTCTTCAAGTTTAGCGCGATCTGATACCTCTGGCATGTATCCAGCATCAAGCGTAAAATAGCTACATGGCGTTTGACCAGTCCAAACACCATCCACTCATCGAATTACACCTCCAAAAACTTGTGAATGAACTCTTTGAATGCCGCAATGACTACGTGCGAAAAGATTGCAGCTTGTTCTTCAGTCCAAAATGCATTACTGTATACTGGAAGCATCCCCACTCAGTTGCGAAGGTTTTCTTACTCCTATCTTCTAGTGCGATCTTGATTTGATGGTACCCTGAGAACCCATTAGTGAATGAATATGCTTCCTATCCTCTTGCATTATCCAACACTTCATCGGAGAAAGGAGTTGGAAAAGGATCATGTACGCAAGCATCATTTAGCTTCCTGAGATCTATGCACATCCTTATTTCATCCTTCTGCTTCTTTTCCTGAACTACCATAGGACTGACCCAATCAGAATCCTCCACTAGTTCAATGATTTCTATTGCCAACATTTTATCCAAATCCAAACAGACTCTTTCCTTATATTTAGGATTAAGGAAATATGGCCTTTGCTTCACAGGCTTTGCATCTGTTTTCACCATTATCTTCATTACTCCTAAATAGCCTATTATCACTTTCGGGTATGAAAACTTTGTAGGGAACAAATACTGGTACTCGCAGAGCAACTCAATGACCTTATCCACTGTAGAATCATCTTAGTAGTCCCCTATCTTCTCAAAATTCAACTCCGCCTCCATCCCAATGTTCACTTGTCGAGTTTTCAGCGGCATGGTGATATCTGGATTCTCTATCTGTGACCCCTCACCTTTGTGGTGACCTTCTGTCTCTGGGATATTAATGTTCCTCAGATCCTACTCTTCTTCTTCAGTAGTCACATTATAGCACTCCAACGCATGGCCTAGCTGGGTGGTCAAATCTGGTTGAATAAAATCCAAGGGATCCTACGAGATTTTGAAGATTGTTGCTTTGACCTCCTGCAACACTTCATAAATGCACTCGAATCCATATTCAAAGCTGAATGTCATCAAGAATCCCTATCTTAAAATATCCCATTCATTCGTGCCATGGCAGAGCTATGTTTCCAAGTACCAATTCATTGGTATCACGTCTAAAGTGTGTCAAAACAAAAGCACCCACTCTGGTTGTGGTTCTACTCCACAAGCATTGGTCCATTTTGCCAAGTGGTCGTGTGGATCACTCCTTCCATCATATTTCTCTGTCAATCAAACCTTTGGATGACCAAATCGCACCCTCATCAGTCTTATGTAGTCACACCATCCATCAAAATTATCTCTATGCATACCCCACCATCTTGCAGGTGTAGCGTACAACACCAAGTCCAAGGCTTGGAAGTGATGCTTCTATGGGACTTCCCTTTCAAATGAATCCAAAAATTTATCAATGTCATTTAAACCGTCATAATAAGGGAGACTTCTTACCTATGATGATACACAATGCATCAATTTGGTCATCATATTAAAGCATAACATAGATACTTCATGCAATCGATTCTACCAATGTTCCAATTGCTCATCTAAATTTAATGTGTAGGAGCTTTTGTGGTCCCATGCAATACGCCCATTTATTGTTGGATTCACCCAATCTGGATATCACATTGTTATATTATAAATTTGGTCCAAATCATCGTAAGTTTCATAATCACAGACTGGTTCAGTATAGCGTGGTCCTTCTGTATGGTCCAAGGGTACTACTACACGGAGCAATTTTCTTTAAAATGACATCGTCTGCTTCTTCAAGCTGATCACGCTGTTCATGCTGATAGCCCAGTCGTTCCCAAGGAGTGCAGGGTAGGGATTGTTGTCATCGACAATCTTTATTACTTCGAAAGCTGCCAACATGCTCAGGCCTTCAATATTGACTGTCACTCCCTGCAATCTTCCCATGGGGATAATATTTTGCTGATTCGCCATCCTCAATTAAATAGGAGACCACTGCAGCACAGGTCTCACCATTCTCTCCCATGTTTGTTTTGGAAAAACATTCGTGTCTGACTCAAAATCTAGAATAACTTGGTCCATTTCATACTCTCCTATTTGCCTAGTGAGCCTCATCTCACGCCCTGTTCTTGCCTTATGCTTATCAATTTTCCTGACCATGCATGGTCCCTCAAGAGAATTTCTAGCACATTTATTGATCAACTCCTATAATCCCTTTATGGCCTTTCTATTGCGTAGTAGCTTCATGCAAGTCTCCAAAAAGGTAGTAAACATGGATGGGTCCATTTCTTCAGACTACGTATCCTGACTTCCTGAGTTAGAATCTTCATGGAAATGTTTCTTTGCTTCCATGAAGGTTTCCTTCGCACGCTCCAAATCAAAGCCACCTCCTTTTTTGGAGCTTTGCAGACCCATTCAATTTCTTCTGACTGCTTTCCCTTATCTTATCCAATCATTGTTCCACCTCGCAGCACAATATTCACATTAGGATCCTCTTCATGGTGTTTAACCCTCATCATCTATAGGTTTTTGGTAGGTTGTTGAGGTTGCATCCCCTTTTCACACATCTTATCTATTAATACTGGGCATTATTCTATTGCGTGGTCAAATTAAGTACAATATTGGCACGACAGGAGCATCAGGTATGTACATTCTCACGCGTAGTGTCCTATACCTCTAGAATTGTAGCAAATAACTTGTCTCTGACCTCGTGCAGGTCCTCCTCTGCCTCGGTCTCGTCCACACCCCTAATATCGTCCTTTTTCTCCCCCAGTGCCTTGATCTAGAGGCCGAGTTTCTCTCTGCATTCGATACGTGTTCATTCTCGCCATCATTAAATCATAACTGTGACAATTGCACTCCTCGTGACCTATTGATTTGCAGAAGTTGTAGAAGAGCTGTTGTGGTGTCTGTACAAATTTCTACAACAAGTGGTAGTTATCTGTCATATGTTTTCCAACTACTTGACAGATAGCATACCACAATGGAAGCCTTGTACTTGGCCCTTCTTGAGCTTTCGGCCTCAGTTCCATCGGCCCTCCTCCTACAACATAATTCGCGAAGACAGGGCAATGATCTTTATCATGCTTTTGACTCTTACATTTCAAACACCAAACTTCTTCATGCACTTCTGGCCGAGCCGCTCTATCCTTCTTTAGACTATGGAATTCTAGGAAATGGTTATACAACTCTGCATGAATTTGCTAAACTCCCAAAGAAACATCTTGAATTGGTGTCTGGTGCAGTCTCATCACAATTTCCAGGGCCTCTACCTAGGTCCCAATCTTTTGCTATGATAAATCAACCCTTAGATGAGGCAAGAGCGAAGCCATAAACCATTCGTGGTGCTGCCCATCCATAATATTCATGTTAGCTTCACAGATCTTGCATTTCAATCTCCGATCTAGATCCTAGGGTGTATCGCTAGGCTTCATCATGATATCCTTGAATCCAATGATCGATTGTGCTTCAGATTTGGGCCTACTAAATTCCTTATTCAGCGTAGTATGAATGTTTGCCAACTTAGTTGTTGGGTTATTAGTGCAGTACTTAAAGTACTACGTTAACACACGCTCCTGTAAAGTATGAACCAACATTTCTTTCTGCATCTGATCATCTGTAATGCCCTAGGCTTCCCACATAGCCTTCGGAACGAACCAAAACTAGTTCGGGTCCTCATTCCCGAAGCCCTTGAAAATGAGAAATTTTATTTAATTCGCCATAGTGAACAGTGGTGGAGGTGGTGGTAGTGTGGGCGAAGGTGTATGCAGTGGAGGTGAAGATGGAGGTGGTGTGGGTGGATGGGGTATTCGTAGGAACCCTCACCTTATTAAATAGACAATGCTCTGTGGAGAAACCTATGATACTTCTTTGCCATCACTCAAAGGAGGCTCAATCAGTGGGCTATATTTAGGTCCTATTCCCTTTCTATCCTTGAATAACTTTCCACTTCTCATAGCTCCAAACATCAAGGTACCTGCTTTTCATACAAGAGAATTTTAATCCAAGTATTCAAAGATCTTAAATACTTACCTCGCGATCCTTTGAAGAAGCATCACTCTGCTTCATTATAACTAACCGAGGTATCGACTGTGTACTCTTTCAAAAACCCTCCTAGGATACGATCGAGTCAGTGATCGAAAATGCACACGATCTTATCTTTAGAGGCTTCCAACCTTCACACTAACTCTGGGGTCAAAACTATTGGAATGTCAAGCCTCCACCTTCCTTGACTGTCTGCTAATTTATCGATCCACTCATATAATTCGACCGAGAAGGAACAAAAGAAAATTTCGTGTATCTTTGTGTACTGATACCTATCCAACCACTATTCTTTCATTAATCATGGGTTCCTGTTCTCTTGCGGCACGAATTCGTGGATCTTTCTATCCAACCTATCTTCAATTTCTTTCTTTGTTGGATTCTACTGATGCGACATCACACATCTATTTATGCAGATTCTAGTCATGACAACGAAACCATTTGTTGGCTCAGTAGGTCTTGACCCAGGTTCAAAGTTAAGTTTTCCAAACAAATCCCTACACTACTGGCCCTTTTGACATCAATTCGTGAAGCGTAGATTGAAGTGTCACCCAAAGCAGTATGGGGGGATGTTGGAACCAAGTTTCTGCAGCTAGAGATGGTTATGATGTCGTTTTATACCCTTTATCTGCTTTCGCGTAGAGCGATAAGCCTTTGAGACTTATCGACATAACTTCCTCTTACCAGCCTCTAGACCTTTGCGAAGGTCTACGATTGTCTTTCACAGACCCTAGACAGGTGAATCAACCACTTACGTGCCTTTATAATCACTCCTAAGTTTGTTATTACACAAATGGGCTTAAGTGTCTGATATCTTTAACATGCATTAAGATATTCTTTGCATAAATAGATATTACTATGTGCATTCATATAACAATGTAAAACATGTAGAATCGTGCATCAATACAGTATTAAATCATAAACCCAATATTCATCATAACATAAATGCATTTACTCATAACATAAGTAAATGGATAACACACAGATATTTTTAGAATAATCTCTTTATTGATACTTCATATTTGCTTAAAGACTCAAAAATACCATGCACACTCAGTTGCAGGGGTTCTCTCACTCAGCTGCGGACTCTACTCTAGGCCTCTACGCACACAACTATAGAGCCTCTCTTCTACTCTAAGACTCTTCACTCGTCACTTCTACTAACCCATTACATGCATATCATTTGCTACCAAAAACTGCCTTAGACTCTTCTAAGACTTTCCTTTTTATATTCTAAAGCCGACACATCTTACATAAAATAAGGGTAAAAACCCTTTATGACACTTTACATATATGCACTTCACAACCACATCTTGTGGAAACTTTACTCTTTAGATTCAAAAACTTGGGCTTCCAACCCCAAAACTTCGGCTTTTTCCCCAAAATTGACCTTTGGGGACCCTGTCCCAGCAAAGCTCACCGTTCGAGACATGTTTTGGTTATCTACCAAGTAATCCCTTAGATATGGTATTTGGGAAAGATGAGGATGGCAATGGATGAGATGATAGGGACAAACAACGAAATTTTATTCAGTAGATACAGGCGATTAATCAAGAAGTATAGGAGTAATTGGAGAAGAGTCAGGGTTAGTATAAAGCTCGACATGATAAGCACCGAGTTAAGCATCAGTTTCAAGTTGGGGAAAAGGTATGGCTCCACATCATCAAGGATAGAATGAAGGGAGAAGGGATGAAATTGAGATCTATTCGATATGGTCCCTTCACCTTATTGTCAAATATTGGAGACAATGATTTTCGTCTTAACTTGCCCACTTATATGAAAATGTAGTCAATAGTGAATGTTAAAAACCTAAAGCTTTATGAACCTCGATTGATTATGGATACCGAAGAGGTTGCACAGATTCCTACAACGGATGATTTTGCACCAGAGTATCTAGACAAGTTTCTCGAAGATATCATACTCAAAAGGAGAACCAAAACTTCATGATGGGGAGATGTGGAGTACATTCATGTTGGCTTAAAAGGAATGCATCTGAGTAAAGGTCAGTGGATGGAGAAAGAAAAAGTGAGGGATAAATTTCCTCACTTTCCAATTGACTAAAAAGGATTTTGGTGGTCCAAAATCTCTTAGTGTGGAGGATTGATCCAGGTGGATCTCTAAAAAGATATCAGTATCATGGCAAAAATGATCAAAACTCAAAGTGGAAGAATATGGATAAACTTAACATCAGATCGAAGTTCTTGTCATCCTGACTCCAACAATGTGAACAACACTCGAATCTGAGCTCATATGAAGAAGCTAAAGCAAGTCAAACTTCATGTTTGACTTGGACAGGTGGAAGGAGAAGATGACATGGAAGAATTATCAGTGAATGGGGAAGCACCAAGTGGCAGGCCACCATTGGCCCCACATATTGCAGATCATAGAAGGAAAAGGCCACAACTTAATAAAATCAGCTCCAAGTAGGTTAGAGTTGTGACGGGATAAATTGCAATCATAGATCGCAAGGAGGGAAGAGTTAAAGAATCAGCCCTAAAGCAAGCCAAGTTGCGATGTGATATATCGCAATTGCAAAGTCAGGTTGCGATTTGTGATATCACAATAGAAGTTTGCAAAGGGAAGCAGTCACATATAGTACCACCCTGGGTCTTGCCGATTGCGATTTGTGATGGTTCTTTCAGACCCGATATATTATGTATTGTGGTCTAATAGCCCGTCGGGTTTGTCTTTATCACAGACTGCTTGTTGTAAGGGCAGAGGTCTATCTACCAATTGAAAGCACCGATTCAAGAACTGATGTTAAAAACTGTTGGGATTAATGTGCAGTTAAGAAGTTATGAAGGTTTTTCCATATATGAAAGGTGACTTTGTCACATGCGTGCCATCCTAGGCCCAAGAACCTTTGTGTAGGAACCACCGCTTTCTAAACTTGTCATTTGTTCAAGTACTACCCAGGGATTGAGGATTTAGTCACCAACGTATATAAGGGACTGTCCGCATTGGAAAAAGGAGGAGACTGGCATGATAGTTCAGGACACATTGCATGTAGCAGTAACCTAACTTGGCAGCAAGCCAAAACCTCACCTTGAGTAGCAGGGAGGTTCTGAGAATGTGAAAAAGTTTTGTTTCTCTGAATTGGGTGTTCGGATAGGAAATTATGCATGATTTTTCACCAGTATTTTAGTGGTATTGTATGCTTCTGAAGCTAGGCTCTCCATTCTTTGTCCATCTTCTAGCTTGGAGGTATAAGGATTGTAAATGAATGTTTCTTGTACTTTATCTCTTTTTATGCCACTTAATGAAAGAAGGCATCCCCACTATTAAGTAGGGCCTGGAGACGTATTCCAAATTGGATGAACTCCATAATCAAATATTTGTGTCATGGTTTCATGCTTATCTTGTTATTTCCACATTATTTTATGTGATTTTAAGTTCCATGGTTAATGAGCTCTGTTTCATGTAATTTTGATGCATCTATAAGTAAAATATATTGGATCACCTCCTCCCAGAATCGTTTCTTTCCTTATCATGGCCTCATTGAGTCTTCCTAATATGATTTTGGGGATCCGAGTTTGGTGCATTGATCCCCCAACAAACTCTCTGCCTGGTTAGATCAAACCATATCATTCTTTGACCCTAGTTTAATCGGTTCTGTCAGGCCAGGTAGTAACTTCAATAGGTAGTAAAAATGATTCATTTCATTTCATTAGGTAGGCTATTGTTATATACAAAAGGGTGTGACTGCTCAGTTCATCTTCTGATGACTGTTCATATTCCTAATTTAACTATTTACATAAATTCCCCTAATCGTGAGGATTAGGTGTCAACGTTCCCCCCCTTAATCTGAAGGGATGTTGGTGAGTCCAAGCATCGTTCTAAATCTTTCAAGTTTTTCTCTTCCAAGTGCTTTGGTGAAGATGTTTGCAATTTGCTCATTTGTGGAACAATGACGGAGATGGATTGTTTTAGCATCAACATGATGTCGGATCAGATGATATTTAGTATTGATGTGCTTTGTTCGATCATGGAACTTTGGGTTCTTGGCCAACTTTCTTGCAGAGGTGTTGTCAATCATGAGTGGAGTTGATTGCACTTGTTTTACTTGCAAATCTTCAAGAATTTTCCTGAGCCACACAATTTCTTTTGTTGCTTCAGCTGCTACCACGTATTCTACTTTTGTTGTGGAATCTATTGGAACTGATTGTTTGTGTGATATCCAGGAGACAACTCCTGATCCAAGACTCATAACATATCCTAAAGTAGATACCCCAGTTTCTTTATCTCCATCGAAGTCTGAATCAGAGTATCCGATCAAACTGAAGTCATCCACCTGTGTGTACTTGATTTCATAGTTTTGAGTTCCCTTCAAGTACCTTAGAACTTTATTTGCAGCAGACCAATGTCCCTCACAAGGCTTTGCATAAACCTGGAGAGGATTCTAACAGCAAACAAAATGTCTGGTCTTGTAGTAGTTAGGTAGTTGAGACT
>APFE030593997.1:81288-160651 GCA_000404065.3 Pinus taeda | reverse complement strand
CTATCCAAGCGATCAAGTTGCCGCTCAACAACATTGTCAGATTTGGATGATTCAAGAAAAATTACATCTCTAGATACAACAAACTTTTTATTTATTTCATCATAGGGATGGTATGCTTTGGAGGTGTTTGAATACCCCAAGAAGATACACTTATGACTTCTAGCACCAAGTTTGTTTCTATGTACCTTTGGTATCAAAGAATAATAGGTGGAACCAAAGACTCTGAGATGTTTTACCAAAGGAACATGTCCATACCTTATAGCATTAGATGGATATCTATTCTTTATATATGCAGCACATAGAATAGCATCAGCCCAAAACATTATCTTTACATTTTTGAAGAAAAGCATGGATCATACCATATTCAAGATTGTTCTATTCATTCTTTCAGCTACACCATTCTACAGTTGTTTGATGTTTGATCCCATGTTGGCGAAGATAGTTTCAAAATTCATTTGATGTATATTATTTTCCATTATCAGTGCGAATAGACCCAATATGAGATTGTGCATCATTTTCAATCCATTTATGAAAATTCTTGAATGTTTGGAAAGCATCAGATTTGTTCTTCAATAAATACACCCAACACATTCTGGTGTAGTCATCAATAAACATCATGATATATTTATTTCCATTTGCAGAAGAAACAAGCATTGGACCACATAAATCTGAATGAATGAGTTCACGTTTCCTATGTGCTCTTGAATGTGAATCATGAAAACACTGTTTTCTATGCTTTCCTAGAATGCAAGCATCACATTGCTTAAGTTTTATAGGAATTGTAGGCAAACCAGCAACACCATTTTTCTTTAATAGGCGGATACTGTCATAGTTCAAATGTCCAAATCCAGCATGCCATAATAAAATTGATGGAAATGTAGCTTCTTCATGATGAGAATTGTATGAGAAATGTTGTGCATGAGCAGATGTTCCTTGCAGTTTGAGAAGCCTTTCTTCTTCTATTCCCCTCATGACAAGTGAGTGGTCAGATGCTTTTCTTACCTCAAGCTTGCCATCAAACATATGAATCGAGTTACCTTGCTGGCAGATGTGGACCAAGGACAACAAGTTTCTCTTGAGGTATGGGAGATATAGAACAGGATCCAGAAGAAAGTCTGGAAGACCAGGTAATTTAAGCCTGATTGTGCCAAGCCCTGATGGCTTGATTTTTGATTGATCTGCAAAGTATAATGCTCCATCAACATTGTCAGTGAAATCTTCAAAAAAATCTTTTCTATGAGACCTGTGGCAGGTTGCTCCTGAATCAAGCAACCAATCATTTTTCCATGAAGCAAGTGAAGCATTAAAAAAGTCTTCATTTACTCCAATGTTACATTGTGCCTCAACATAGTGAGAGGATTCAGGTTCTTTACCTTTGTCTGTATCATCCGTTTTACCTTTCTGTTGGTTTCTTTTCTACTCAATTTTGTCCCATGGTAGCTTGCATGTAGAGGCATCATGTGATCCATTTCTTTTGCAGCAAATACAATGTAAATCTGCCTTTTCTCCTTGAGAATGTCTGCCCCTCCCTGCCTTTGAAATATCTTCCTCTTCCTCTTCGTCCACCTCTTCCTCTTGTAGAATCTTAAGCAGGATGCTTTTCTTTATGAGCAAGGCACACAGTCTCTTCAAAAGACTCAGGGGTTATCTTCTTTCCAAAAGCTCTCTCTTTCAACAAACTTTTTCATAAGAGATTCAAAGGTTATATCTTTGAGATTTCCATTTTCTTGCAAAGACTCAAGATAATTGGAGTAAGTAGTATAAAGTTCCTTGAGAAAAGAAATAAGAGGGATATCCAATTCAACCTTAGTGGATTTGATATCATGCATTATAGATTTTACTTTAGATGCAAGAGCAAGAGGATAATTATTTTGCAGTTCAAGAGTGAAGAGTTTAATCATGAGTTGGACAACTTCAAGTGCAGAATGTGAGTCATAGAGCTCTTTTAGCTTTTGTAGGGCTTCAAGGGCAGTTGAATATGATGAAATATGGCGACTCACCTCTTCCTTTACAGATGCTGCAATTAATGCATAAGCTTTGTTGTTCTTGTTTTCCCAAATGACGAGCTCTTTGTCTGAGGTAGGCTGTACTGGGTCATTGTCTCCTTCTCCGACACACACTCCTTTCCACAACTCATTGAAGATGAGGGTGTGTTTTATCATCCGGGACCATTCAGGATAGTTCTCCTTGCCAGTGAGAACTATTCCTACCATGGAGATGATTGAATGCATTCTGTAAAAAAAAAACTTTTGCTGATAGAAAATAATACTTTTGCCAATATACAGTAAAAATGTACTCAAAATTCTTTGTGGGAAACGATTTTGGTTGTTTAATTCATATCAGAGTCAATAATCAATCATTCACCGTGAGCTCTACAAAGTTGGAGCAGCAACGGCATCACAATTTCAAATCTCACTGAAAAGACTAAAAAATCACCATAAATCCCTTTGAATCCCATGTCAGGTTTTGTCTGTTAGTTTTTCATGGCATCGATGAGAAAATTTACCACTTTTTGGTTACACCTTGTCTGTTATAGTGGGTGTTTGGTTTACTGGCTATTCGAGCTCATAAATGATAAAATCTAAATAATTCCCATCCACGATCGGAATAGTCGAGCAAAGATCAAACAAATCTAGCTCTTCGATGTACCTATTTACAGATGAAAAATGGAAAAAATGTGCAGCATTGATAACAAGCTTACTATTTGTTGAAGACTTTACAACCTCCTGGAGCTGCTTGGCAAAACTTGAGATTGAAAGCTCTGTAATTTTAGGATACTCTTCCAGCCACTTACGCAGTTCCTTACCTTTGTTACCATGCAATTCTACTATGGCCTTCTGAATAGGTTCAGGCATAAAATAGTGTCGCGCAACACTTTTAAGCTCTCCAGACCATTGTGCCAGCCACGCTGTGTGCGACTGCTGTGATGTTGGCAGAATTTACATACTTCTGAAAATACAGACTTCCACTGTTCAGCAATGAAACAAAGAAGTTCCTCATATAAGTTTTCCGACACACCATTCACCCAACCAGATGACTTAATATGGGACAGTGTTAACAAAACATGGGACAACGTTAACAAAATATGGAACAAAATTAAGGAATGTCAGTCCAACGGTGTTGTTAGGGTTTGACGACACCTACAAGGAGTTGCGCTGAACAATATCATGGGAAACATGTTTGGAAGGAGGTTCGATATGGAACAACATTTAAAAAGAATATGGGACAGTGTGAAGAGTTAGCAGTAGCTAAAATCGTAAATACGTTGGGTGGTGATGAGATAGCACGCTGAGGTTTCAAGCCTATCTACAAGCAGAAGGAAAACCATTCATTCCATTGAAGAAGACGAATCAGTGAATGTACCCCAACCAAATGTTGCCCCCATTTAAAAAAAAATGCAAAACAGGAAATGACAACGCTATTCACAAAAAAATTTAACGTACAATGCTTCTGTCTGGACAGTATGGACAGATGTGTTATGAGGCAACGCTAGAAAGGAATATGGCAGAGGCAGGTTATTTCAGGACAGAGGGGAATAATGCAGAGGCAGAGCAGCGCTCGAAGGTAACTGAGGACTGTATCATGTCAGTCCAGGTAGAGAGGAGTTACAGGGGCATAATAGCTAAAACAAGGAGCTGGCTCTCATACCATGTCAGGCCAGGTAGTAACTCCAATAGGCAGTAAAACTCATTCATTTCATTTCATTAGGTAGGCTATTGTTATATTCAAAAGGGTGTGACTGCTCAGTTCATCTTCTGATGACTGTTCACATTCCTAATTTAACTATTTACATAAATTCACCCAATCATGAGGATTAGGTGTCAACAGGTTCCTACAACCCTTGTCGCTACTCTAGTTCCACCGCAACCTCAACAAGAGCCCATAACTGTTGCCAAAGCATCTGGACAGGGGGGCAAAGCCAAGAAGAAGGAAATTAAGGACAAGGTTCCCCAAGCATCTCCATATCCTAAGCCTCCAAAGTTGAGACCTCCATGCACTTTGTGTGAGATTGTTGGGCATGTCACCAATAACTCTCCTAAAATTCCTCATCTTAAACCTTTGGTTCATGAAAAGTTTCTAGAGTCTAACATCCCTAACGTCCATGTTATCTTACCAGATTCATCCAAAAGACTTAAAACATTATCCACAAATCACCCTTATGCCTTGTGTGATCATTAGGGTCATCATTCCCATTATTTCCCTCATTTTGACAAATTTCATTATTGCCTCCAAGTGCTTCGCGACTTTGATACCACTCATAGTGGATCATCTACTCCTCTACCTGTGGATTCTCATACCACTAGTACACTAGAACATGGGGACTTTGGTCCCACCATCGTCATCCCTCCCCCTAATGCCGAGATTATAGAATCCATAGTCCATATACTTTACCTATTGTCATCCTTGAGTTCCTTGCAGGAAAACCTTTCTGATGTTTCTATGCATGCTCCTATCGAAGGTCCTTTGTCAGAAGCCTAGGTCTCAACATCGATAGATTTCCCATCTACTAGCTTGTCATCTACTAGTTCAGATGATGCGTATGTGAACCTTATTTCTCAAGATGATGCAACAGGTCCCACTGCTGCATCATGTAGTCAATCTTCTTCCCGTCTTCCCATATTCCATTTTGATGAGGACATCATGGAAGCTATGTCTACCCCTAATTACCCTTCGGATGATATGCACCATTGTGCGTACTTCCTGCTGCATCAGTCTCACGACTAATATACGTTGGAATCAAAAGACTTCATCCATGGTGTGCTTGATTGGTTTAGATCTCCATCTCTACCCTGGATGCTTCCTAATCATTATCGCTAGGACCTTACATCATTCGTAAGGACTTAGGAAAGGGGGCATATCTTATGGAGGATTTTGAAGGCCAACTCCTTCCTAATCCTCCCAATGCACTCTACCTCAAGAAATTTTACCCATAGCATATCCCATTGATTTGTGTGTATTTATTTCTGTCATGCATTTAGGTAGTGTTGTGGCCAGCAACAACTCCCCTTCTTATTTAGTTTTATCACTAATACTAAATAAGTGTGGACCCTTATAAAAAACAAAAAAATCGATTAGTGCTTGTATTTGCTTTTTCAATAAAACTTACTATCATAAACTGAGGAGAATACCCTCAAAAAACCTAAAAAGCTTAAGTTTTATGATAAGTTAGGATAAGATCATTCCTTAAAAAATATATCGCATTGCAAAAAGGGTAATGGATACCTCCCTACAAGCGGAATTCTAAAATTGCGAGATCGCGATGTGAGACTACACACTAAAAACATTCATCGCATCACATGCTTCAGACATTATTTACGCTGAAATACCTCAAACTGCCGATATGTGATATGCGATGGTGCATATCTAAAATCGTATTTACATAAAACACATTAATGGATGATTGACATATGCTACGATATTGCGATATTGCGATTCCGTGATAGTGCGATTCCACGATATTGTGATCTCTGATACTGCGATCTGAGATATTGTGAAGCAAATCGCAAATCACCTCATCGCAAATCTTTAGGGCTCATTGTTCAAAAACGTTGTTTCCATAAACCGAAACCAGGTCATGCATGTTAATGCTAATCAATGAGTTAGTTGGCAATCATTAATGAAATATGGTTTTGTTCTAATCGAAGAGCCATTTCACGTAAGGTGGTATATTTTATATGTCTTCGACATTTAAAGATTTCCCGTCACCTTTTTCTTATCATTATTCTCACCCCATTCGTAAACTGCAGGAACAAAGAGTAGAGAACTACACAAAGCAGTGTTTAGGATATTATGGGAAAAAGGGCAAAGCTCCAAGTTCTGAAGACAAAGAAATTACTCCCTTGTATACAGACACTACCTGTAACAAAGATGCTAGTATTACTGCTTGGGAAGGCATGTACAATATACTTGAGGAAGAAAATCCCAAAATGATGGAGGTTATAGCTACTGCAGGCTCACATGGGTCTTCTAAGGCGTCTATTACAGAGCTAGCTTGCTCGTTCTTGCACCGGATAGTGGCGAAGCCCAAAATTCTTCCATACACGGACATGGTTAAATGGGTACTATATAGCACTGACATCACAAATAGACAATTTAAGACTCAAGGTCAACAACTCACGGAGTCGTTATTTCCACAAAATTCAAGCTTTATATCCTCTAACAAAAAGCGCATGAGAGGCGAAAATCGCAACAAGGAAGCCTGGATCGAGAAACGGAGGCAGTTTCCGATGCGTGATTAGTGTAATCATGCATTGTTGGGTAAAACCCCTTGAAAAGGAAAGCCTATAATTGCTCAGTCACCTGCAAGTCTGAAAGTTTGTAGGAAAAAGCACTAAAGGCAAAAGGAAAAACTTGAACTCTAAAATCAATGGTATTTATCAAAGATATCTTCAAAGTAGTATGTAAATATGAAAAACATCTACAAACAGGCTAGAGACAGAAGGCTCAAGAAAAGGAAGAATCAATCAAAAGATTAACTAAGTTGAATTGGGATTCTTACTGGGCATATTTGGTAAAACCACACAGCCAGTGCATGACTCTCAAATGTATCATCAATTCTGTCGAGAAGATGGTGCCAGCTCTTTCCGATTCCGTTTTTGCAGGACAGTTAAAGTCGGAAGTTGGCCACTTGACTCTCCTCAAGCAAATGCTGAATGCTTGCAATTTCAAGGAATAAAGACACAAATAGTTAGTAGTTAGTTTTAGTTTTAGATCCAGTGTTAGTGTTAATTTTTCTTTATTTTTGCCTGAAATGAGGACAGTCATTTAAACCGTATCCTACATTTTTGTAATAAATTATTTTTAGATTTATTTAGTAGTATTTAAACCCTTCTCATGCATTTAGAGAAGGGTCCTGAAATTTGTCAAAAACTTGTCGTCAGAACATGAAGTTTTGCACCCTCCGAGGAGGTTTTGATGAATGAATGGAACATTATTTATTGATATCTACATTTAATGTCTACTACTGATGTTGCACTTTTGTACTCTTAGTGGATGTTGGATTAAGAAGAGATAAATCATTATTGCTTGAATCTCATGAGTAGAAATAGTTATAAATGGTACTTTTATCTCTTAACTATTTTTTCCTTTGTGATAAAGTGATATTCATGTTCAGTTGTTTATGTATTGATGCGTGAATGCTTGAGTTATCATTTGGCACTTCTGTATGGTGATAGCTATTTATTTATGCCTAATATACGAGTAGCTTATTATGCGATATGTTTTTCACAACTGTTTCGTCTAACTTTTTGTACGAAGTGGTTTATCTTCATTGAATTCTTTTCTCATAATAGTTGAATGATCTTTATTACCAATTGTTATTTGAAATCATTTTAGATCGCATAACGGAAAGATTACATCCTGGGTTAGTTTAGAATTAGATATTTTTGTTTATTAGAATACAATTGCATGTCATTAGATTATATTTAGAATAAAAGAATTTTACTTAGGAACTTTTAGAAAGGAAATATCAATTCTCAACACACACACACATATATTGGGAAACTGGTCCCATATCTCCAGTCGGACCCACTATACCAAACGAAAAAGGAGCTGCTAACCAAGGTCCAGACCGGGTGGGTATCCCCCTTGTTGTAGACCCGATTTTCGAGGCTTCAACATATTTGGCGCTAGAAGGAGGGCCCTGAACTATGAGTGGAAAGTAAGTCTAAATCTAAACACCATTCTAAGAGTAAATCGCCCTCGCCATCTCCCCCAAATTCTCCATTGCACTATCTTTACATCTAGAGCAAGAAGTCGAAAGAACAACAGCCGCTGCCACAAACCCTGACATTTTAGAGAAATCTACTATTGAACCTCCTGAAGTTGAATCTTTGATCCATAAACTTCAACGATTCTCTATACCACCTCAAATATCTGATAAATCTCAAGGTAGTGTGACTTCGCAATATAACCCTGCTCATCCTCTGACTAGATTAAAGAGTGAAAAGTTTGGTGTTCAGCCAACCGAGTTATCTCTACCTACAAGGAGGAGAGCAAGGAAATCACCTAAAGGGTTTGATAGCGAGACTCTTTCGTCATCATCGTCCATCTCAACCTCTCCACCGCAAAGTCAACCATCCGCCCCTCCACTTCCGATTATTGTCCACCAGTCCACTGGAACTTCCACATCTCCTTCTCAATCACATGGAATCGTAATATCCTCATCTTCCCAACCGTAGGGATCATCTTCTGCGCTTTCCTCTTTTAGTAGTTCAATGATGGCCCAATCTCCATGGAATAACCCAGGGGCAGTCTTAATGCCTGTGCCCTTGAGTCAGATACCGGCCCATCCTGAAAAATGGCTGCCTAAGTTTAATCTTGAAGCAGGCATGCTAGCGGAAGAACATATAAATAACTTTATGTTATCCACAAATCTCAATGGAGTTACTAATGAAGATGTTGTTGTTCGAATTTTTCCTTATACTCTGCAAAGAGCAGCCGGATCATGGTATTTCTCAGTACTGTCTGGATCTATCACTAGTTGGGATATCTTCCAAGAATAATTCTTGACTAAGTTCGGTGATGACAGGTCTATGGCAACACTGATCAATGACTTGTCTAACCTTAGGGTTGAGTCAAAAGAACCTATCAAAGATTTTAATTCATGTTTCAATAAACTGTTAAATAAATTTCCTACTGCTTCCAAGCCTAGTGAAGAAGTGTGAAGTGAATGGTACATCTATGCTTTACCATCAAACATAGAAATCTTCGTTGATAGGGCCAACAAAACAACTTTAGTTGACAATATGAAGGAAGCAATAGCAGTAGAGAAACTTATCATAGACTTAGAAAAGAAAAATGCTTTAGATGAATGAAAATCTAAGAAGGTTACTTTTAAGGAAGACCCCAAGAAAAAACAATCGAAAGATCCATTCGATTTAGAAGGATTGCAGAAAGTTTTGAAAACCATGTCTAACGAAATGGTTAACATTAAGAAACAAGTAGCATAAACTTCTTCTAAAAAGCTGTACAAGCCTTATAGAGGAAACCCTTTGACCAATTCCAAGCCACCCAATGCTATCACAAGGGATGCATTAGAAGAAGAAGAAGAGGAGATTGCTACTGAGGAACCTACCGATGAAGAAGAAGTTGTAGAGGTACAAGGTATGTGGGATTTCATCCTCCCAGATGAAGAGGATCAAGAGGCATCATCGGTTAGTACTCGAAGTAGAAATCAACTTGATCCTCCTCAACCTACTCCTAAGTCAAAGAGAGCAAGATCAATGCCTAAGGAGAAATTCACAGCCAAGAAAACGACACCTAAAGCGACTCAAACAAGCCCAATCCAAACATATTCATCAACTCCATCAAAAACATTGATCGTTTTAGATGAAATGGAGTATAATATCATAGAAGACATGAAGAAGACTAGGGCTAACATCACTTTTTATGAATTGAGCAAGTTAAAACATCAGCAAAAGGTACTTTTGAAAGAATTAAATGTTGTACCAGTTGCACCTCTGCCCGCCACTGTAATCGCTCAAGCTTCCCACGAAATGGGAAGACCTCCGACTAATGTGATTAATAAATTTGATCCAAATGATATCACTTTAATTGGAGGAAGGTCGAGATCTCATACTCCCCCATTTCTTCTTACTTATGAAATCTTCAACAAAAAATTGCATAATTGTTTAGTTGATTCTAGAGCTTCATCTAATATCTTACCAAAGTCAATATGAGCAAAGTTGAACGTTCAACTGCAAAAATATGTTGTGTGCATAGTTCAGCTGGATCGATCACAAGTTGAAGTGATCGGCGAATTAAATCAAGTTACCATAAGGTTGTCATCTAATCCAAAGGCATGTCAAGTTATCGACATTTTAGTTGTAGAAATCCCATAATTTTATGGCTTAATTCTTAGCAAAGATTGGTCAGAAAAACTTCATGGATACTTTGCAACTGATTGGTCACACATGTGGCTCCCTTCCAATGGTAAGCCAAATCAGATAAAGGTTGAGCAAGAAAGACATCAGAAATACATAGTAACAGAACTGGAAGAAGAAAATGAACCGGTTGGATGCAACAATAATATCATTGGCTGATCTAGATTTAAACAGGAACGCAAAAAAATACAAAGATAACCATATACACAAAGATGCAGCGGAAATAATACTTCATTTTATTAATGGAAAATACTGAAATATGCTTACAATCGGAAATAGAAATAAACCAGCTAGGGCAATGGTAGCTTATCTTTGAGAAGAGATGTGGTGGCTACATGTCTCTGAACTGTTTTGAACTATGTTACAATGACGCTCAAAGGCCTATTTATTATTGAGAAACAATGGAAAACCCTTTACATTCCAAAACCTAACCCTAGAAGATGAAACGCCAAAATTGTGGGCTCCGTTTTTGGGTAAGTTGGTATATCAACTTCCCGGGGTCGCGAATTGGTCGTATTATCTCCGTTTGACGCGCATGATAGCCCATTGGAAATATCTCTCCGAGGACTACGACGAAAAAGACAATTTTTTGACAGGAAAATCGCTAGTGGTAGATTTCCCAAAAAATGTTGTTTAGGGCCTCAAAACGACTCTTAAAGTTTAGGACCCGATAAACTGCTAAAAATAGTAAACTGTGCTATAATTAAGGAAACTAAAAAAATTGACAGAGACAATTGTGGGGGTCCAAATGGCATAGGTGGGTGGCCACCAACATCCACCTGGATCATTGGCAACTACTTTGTTGATTCTTTCTTAGGAAATTTTAATGCTCATACTTCACCTTACTTAGAACATTCTGTTTTATCTCAAGTAGAATTTTTTTCTCAAACAGATAGCTCTAAATATATTAATTTTATAGATAGTTCTGTAAATAAATCTTTATTTTGGAAGTTATCTTTCGACGGTTCTAAGTCTAACGAAGGAGCAGGAGCAGGATGCGTGTTAATTAGTCCAGAAGGAAACAAAACTATGCTAACTTGTAGACTCGAGTTTGATTACACTAATAATACCGCAGAATACGAGGCTTTAGTCCAAGGATTATATAAAGCAATCGGATTAGACATCAAATATCTACAAGTTTTTGGAGATTCTGAAATTGTAATCAAATAGGTATGCAATACTATACATTGTTTATCAGGTCATTTAAAGAATTAGAAATCTTTAGTTCAAGATCTGACTAAACACTTTATAGCATTTAATATTCCATCAATTCCCAGACTCTAGAATGCTAGTGTAGATGTCTTAACTAACGCATCTTCCAAGCTCATTCCCTCAGAAGACTATAGCCCTGATCGATTTTCAATTGAATGATTCTTTAGACCCTCGATTCCTGATAACATTACCAATTGGAGGATTTTCAACGATGATCCTAATATTGTAAGCTTCCTCACATATGAAGGATCTTACACCAATCAGATAATTGATGAGGACCAACATGACAGACAATTGTAATAAGAGAGCACTAATAATGCTATGCCAAAGTCAGTAGTTAAGTTAGAAGACCTATATGATTTCAAAGATCGATTCAAAAGGTCTACCAATTCAAAACTGCAAAGTTCAACTTTGAATTATGAATTAGTAAATCTAGGAAGTGATACCAAACCTTAGAATATCAACCTAGGCCTTGGCCTAGCTCCTGAAGAAAAATTAGCATACGTTCATCTCTTGAAACAATACAAAAGTGTCTTTGCTTGGAACTATGATGAACTCAAAACTTATGACACTTCTATCATCCAACATACTATCCGAATAATAAACGATGAAAAACTTGTCCAACAAAAGCTGAGAAAGATCCATCCCAATCTAGAAAACCAGATCAAATTTGAGCTCAATAAGCTATTGAAAGCCAAAATCACTTTTCCCGTTCAACATTCTAAATGGGTTTCCAACATGGTTCCCGTTAGAAAGAATAACAGAGACATTAGAATTTGCATTGACTTTCGAAATCTTAACAAAGCCTACCAAAAATATAATTTTCCTTTACCTCCCATGGATCAAATACTGTAGGCAATCGCAGGATCAGAATTATTGTCCTTCTTGGATGGTTTCTCTGGCTGCAACCAAGTGTTAGTCCATCCCGATGATCAATCAAAGACCAAATTCAGAACCAAATGGGGCACTTATGCATATCAAAAGATGCCTTTTGCTCTGATTAACGCTGGTGCCACATCTCAGAGGGCCATGGACATCGCATTTAAGGGATTAGTAAACAAATCAATAGTAATCTACTTGGGTGATATAACTGTATACTCCAAGAAACGAGGCAATCATCTTAGAGATTTAAAACAAATATTCCAACATTGTCAAAGGTATGGAATTTCACTTAACCTGAAAAAATCCTTTTTTGCATTAAGTGAAGGAAAACTTCTTGGATTCATAGTGTCAAAATCTGGAATTCATATTGATCCTGACAGAATCAAGGAGATTTTCGAAATACCCCTACCTCACAACAAGAAAGCTATGATCTTTCCTTGGCCAGATTAATTTTGTAAAGAGATTTGTTCCAGAGTTTTCAAGGATCGTATCTCCTTTACACGCAATGATTAAAAAGAATTCAATCTTCAAATGGGGCCAAGACAAATATGAAGCATTCAATCTGATCAAACAAGAAATTGTTAACGCTCCATCTTTAGCAACTCCAAATTTTTCCTATCCTTTCATTTTATATACATTTGCCTCTGACAAATCATATGCTGCAATACTCACTCAAGCAAATCAAGACAAGGCAGAAGCCCCAATTGCTTTTTTCAATTCAAATTTACAGGGGGCTAAGTTAAATTATTCAGATGTAGAGAAACAAGCATATGCTGTTTTCAAACCAATTAAATATTTCAGACCCTTTCTGCTTAAAACCCATACAAAAATCATCGTACCATTTCCAATGGTAAGAAATCTCTTAGTACAGAAATATGTGGGTGAGAAAAGAGCCAATTGGGTTACTTCCTTACAAGAATATGACGTAGAAATCAAACCAACAAGTATTGTAAAAGGTCAAGGCTTTTGCAAAATGTTGGCTGGAGCATCGCTTATTTTCGAAATACCATCTGCAGAGATACAAATGTATGAGCTAAGCCTAAACGATGTTGAATCATTATACGCAGAATGGATATGCTCCTCCAAACCTCAATTACACCAAGAAAATAGCTCTAAGGTTGAAGGAAAAACAATATCATCTCTTGAATGATGTACTTTTTAGAATGAATTATGATTCTGTTCTTCTTAGATGTCTTGAGAAATCTGAAGCTGAAAAAGTCTTGCAGGAACTCCACGATGGGCCAGCAGGCAGACATTATGCTGGAGATGCTACTACACATAAAATCCTTTATGCGGGCTATTACTAACCCACACTATTCAAAGACTCGCATAGCTACGTAAGGAAATGTCAAGTTTGTCAAACTGTTGTTGGGAGACAAAAGACACCATCATTGCTGATGTAACCAGTCAACATTGAACAACCTTTTGATTAATGGGGATTGGACATAATAGGTGAGATCGTTCCTCACTCTTCTAAACAACATAGGTATATCCTTACAGCAACAGATTATTTTACTAAATGGGTAGAAGTAGTTCCTCTCAAGATGGCTAATGTTGAACACATCATTGAGTTCATAGATCAGTTCATAATCACTAGGTTTGGTTTACCTTTTTCTTTAATGTTTGATAATGTATCGTATTTTTCTGGCAATGATATGACTGAATTTGCACTGAAAAGGGGTTTTAAGCTTAAATACTCTGCCAATTATTACCCACAGGGGAATGGGTTAGCTGAATCTACGAATGAAAACTTAATCAGAATCATTAAGCGAACCACTAATAAAAATCACAAAAATTGGCACAAGTCTTTAATATATGCTTTATGGATAGATCGAATAACGTAGAAAGCCTCCATTGGCACTTCTCCCTTTAATTTAGTTTATGGGAAAGAAGTGGTTCTTCCAACTCATCTAGCAATTCCCTCTTTGGCCTTAGTTCAATATATTAATGAAGCACCAACTTCTTCCTTACAACTAAGGTAGCTAGAAATAATTAAGCTAGAAGAGCAACGAGAATAGGCCAAAATAACTCATGCTCATCACCATGCATTAGTAAAATCTTCTTTTGATTCAAACATGATATCTGGAAAGGACTTTCAGATGGGATATCTAGTTTTAAAATGGGACAAGGCTCATGAGGAAAAAGGGAAACATACGAAATTTCAACGAATGTGGCTTGGCCCTTTCTAAATCGCAGAAGTCATAGGTCCATCTACTTTTATGTTACAGGATTTAACAGGAAAAAGAGAATCTTTACCTCTTAATGGACAAATCCTCAAAAAATACTTTCCATAGGAGATCATTCTTCTATTTTTGTATATTAGTTTTTCTTTATTTTCATAATAAAACCAGTTGTAAATGGTTACATTTTGAATTCATGAAAAAGACAAGTATCTCTTTTAGATTTTGTTTTTTCACTTGTATAAATAGAATTCTTTTAGAAAATTGATCATTATTATTGAAAGATACAGTTAAAGGCTTTAGGCCTTGAAATGATACTAGTTTCAACCTTGTAAATTTTGATAAAAAGTGACCTTTAGTGAGAAATTGTTTTATATCAGTCCAATGAAAGTTATCAATAACAAAACAAAGGTTCTCTGTAGAAAATATCTTTCCAAAAAACTCTACCATTGTCGTCCAGAGCTATCTTAAGGAAAAAATGACTTCCTCCCCACCTAGGGAGTTACAACTTTTAGGGAATAATCCAATGATACACTTTAACTTAAAGAGTAAGAAGTCTCATCACGAGCCAACTTATTATGATCATAGATGTTATAGCTTGTTGACTTTGCCAATACTACATACCACAATAGGGCAATGACTCAAGATTGTTGCAATCAAAAGACAAGGGGTCTCATCACGAGCTAGCTTGTTCAGCAAAGTTATAAATCAAGTGAGTGGCACTGTCATAAATTGGCTACCAAACCAAGACATTGTTCTTTAAGGGTTAAAAGAAAATGAAAGCAATAAGTGTGGATATGGATTTCTCTTTGAAAATTGTATATTTCTCCAAGTAGGATACAGGATCATTGCTGGGTAACAGGTAACCCTGTCGAGGCTATAAATGCCTGCTGGCAGCAGAGGCTCTACCTATGAAAAATGAGCATATTTAAAACTAATTTACAGAGAAGGCTTTGTTTTTATCTTTATAAACCAAGTAGTGACTGATGTAGATACAATAACTAGCTTGAGGAAGTAAATAATCAAAGTTAAATATAGAAGAAACGAAATAACATTGATAGATGAAAGCATGATGTACTTTGTCTTTCTATAATAAAGTTTGATTTTCTAGTTCTTCCAAGTGAATCACCAATTGTTGTGGCTAGCAACAACCCCCCTTCTTATTTAGTTTTATCACTAATACTAAATAAGTGGGGAACCTTATAAAAAACTAAAAAATCGATTAGTGCTTGTATTTCCTTTTTCAATAAAACTTACTATCATAAACTTAGGAGAATACCCTCAAAAAATCTAAAAAGCTTAAGTTTTATGATAAGTTAGGATAAGATCATTCGTTAAAAGATATATTGCATCGCAAAATTGGTAATGGATACCTCCCTACAAGCGAAATTCTAAAATTGCGAGATCGCGATGCGAAACTACACACTAAAAACATTCATCGCATCACATGCTTCAAACATTATTTACGCTGAAATACCTCAAATCGCTGATATGAAATATGCGATGGCGCATATCGCAAATCTCATTTCGCAGAAAACACATTAACAAATGATTGACATACGCTACAATATTGCGATATTGTGATTCCACGATATTGTGATCTGTGATACTGTGATCTGCGATATTGCGAAGCAAATCACAAATCGCCTCATCGCAAATATTTAGGGCTCGTTGTTCGAAAACGCTGTTTCCATAAACCGAAACCAGGTCATGCACGTTAATGCTAATCAATGAGTTAGTTGGCAATCATTAATGAAATATGGTTTTGTTTTGATCGAAGAGCCATTTCACGTAAGGTGGTATATTTTATATGTCTTCGACATTTAAAGCTTTCCCATCACCTTTTTCATATCATTATTCTCACCCCATTTGTAAACTACAGGAATGAAGAGTAGAGAACTACCCAAAGCAGTGTTTAGGATATTATGGGAAAAAAGAGCAAAGCTCCGAGTTTTGAAGACAAAGAAATGATGCCTTTGTATATAGACACCGCCTGTAACAAAGATGCTGGTATTACTACTTGGGAAGGCATGTACAGTCTACTTGAGGAAGAAAATCCCAAAATGATGGAGGTTACAGCTACTGTAGGCTCACATGGGTCTTCTGAGGCATCTATTACAGAGCTAGCTTGCTCATTCTTGCACCGGATAATGGCGAAGCCCAAAATTCTTCCATACACGGACATGGTTAAATGGGTACTAGACAACGCTGATATCACAAATAGACAATTTAAGACTCAGGGTCGAGAACTCACGGAGTCATTATTTCCACAAAATTCAAGCTTTATATCCTCTAACAAAAAGTGCGTGAGAGGCAAAAATTACACCAAGGAAGCCCTGATCGAGAAACGGAGGTAGTTTCATGCATCACTGGGTAAAACCCCTTGGAAAGGAAAGCCTAAAATTGCTCAGTCACCTGTAAGTCCGGAAGTTTGTAGGAAAAAGCGTTAAAGGCAAAAGGCAAAACTTGAACTCTAAAACCAATGGTATTTATCAGAGATATCTTCAAAGTAGTATGTAAATATGAACAACATCTGCACATAGGCTGGAGACAGAAGGCTGAAGAAAAGGCAGAATCAATCAAAAGATTAACTAAGTTGAATTGGGATTCTTACTGGGTGTATTTGGTAAGACCACATAGCCAGTGCATGACTCTCAAATGTATCATCAATTCTGCCAAGAAGATGGCGCCGAATCTTGTCGATTCCTTTTTCGTAGGATAGTTAAAGTCAAAAGTCAGCCACTCGACTCTCCTCAGGCAAATGTTGAACGCTTGTGATTTCAAGGAACAGATACACAAATAGTTAGTTGTTAGTTTTAGTTTTAGATTCAGTGTTATTGTTAATTTTGCTTTATTTTTGCCTAAAATGAGGACGGTCATTTAAACCGTATGCTACTTTTTTGTAATAAATTATTTTTAGATTTAGTTAGTAGTATTTAAACCCTTCTCATGCATTTAGATAAGGGTCCTGAAATTTGTCAAAAACTTGTCGTCAGAACATGCACTTTTGCACCCTCTGAGGAGGTTTTGATGAATGAATGGAAAAGAATTTATTGATATTTGCATTTAATATCTACTACTGATGTTGCACTTTTGTACTCTTAGTGGATGTTGGATTAAGAAGAGATAAATCATTATTGCTTGAAGCTCATGAGTAGAACTAGTTATAAATGGTACTTTTATCTCTTAACTATTTATGCCTTTGTGTTAAATTGATATTCATGTTTAGTTGTTTATGTATTGATGCGTGAATGCTTGAGTTATCATTTGGCACTTTTGTACGGCGATAGCTATTTATTTATGCTTAATATATGAGTAGCTTATTATGCGATATGTTTTTCACAATTGTTTCGTCTAACTTTTTATACAAAGTGGTTTATCTTCATTGAATTCTTTTCTCATAACAGTTGAATGATCTTTATTACCATTGTTATTTGAAATCATTTTAGATCGTATAACGGAAAGATTACATCCTGGGTTAGTTTAGAATTAGATATTTCTGTTTATTATACAATTGCATCTCATTAGATTAGATTTAGAATAAAAGCATTTTACTTAGGAACTTTTAGAAAGGAAATATCAATTCTCTACACACACACACATATATTGGGAAACTGGTCCCATATCCCCAGTCGGACCCACTATACCAAACGGAAAAGGAGCTACTAACCAAGGTCCGGACCGGGTGGGTATCCCCCTTGTTGTAGACCTGATTTTCGAGGCTTCAACAGGTAGGTTGCATCATATCATTTATTTCCTTTTCAATCTATGAGATGGATCCATCATCCACACTATATATCAGTTATGTCGACGGTGCGATTCACTTCTCCAGGAATCTAACCTCGGCATCATGGGCCATTTTTACCTCGTTGGATGTGTTAATCCATTTTAACAGTGTGTGCATTGTGTCTGCCACCAATAACTAGGCTGAATATGATGCTGTGATAGGTTTGTTACTCGATTCCCTTGCTCATCGCATCCTTCATCTTCATGTTCGTTTAGATTCCTTGCTACTTGTCATGCAATTGAATGGTGTGTATCATGTGCATAACCAAGTCATATTTATAAAATATCTACGAGTTAAGTTGTTGGTACGTGAATTTGAAACCATTACTTTCAGTCATGTTCCTAGAGCCAAAAATAACTTTGTAGATACCATTGCAAATAACATTCTGGATTGGCATTTATCACATGTATACCACATAAGACAACCATAAACAGAACACATGGAGAACCATCATCTAGAGCCCGCAACTCTAAATACATCTGACATTCCCATAGCATGTTACCAAAAATAAAAACAAAGGGGACCCACATGTCCCTATCCTTAGTCACTATTTGATAGATCCTGTGACAAACGCTTTGCTCCACTTGCCCATAGATCACGTACCACCTGACCAACCATCGCCATGTGCCACAGATCCCTCACCACTCAAAGGGAAGGCATGTACACTCATCTGTGTATTGATTATCTAACTCATGCCACCCACGCTCAGAAACTCCGGTCAGGAGCACATCACATCTACGACGTATTTCAGTGAGTAGAGCACTGTCGTCTAGACCTTGGCATGCCAATCATGTTCCCTGATCTATAGCCCTAGACGCTACGGCTCGGCTTGCATATCCAGTCGGTTTTACAGGTGCTATATCTACATACCACATATTTTAAACTTAGTACGATATATAGGTGATAAAGATATGAAATGCACCAAAAAATAACAACTTAACACTTACCGTCTAGTCCCCATACTCGTTTGGGTGGAAGTGGTAGGTCAGGATCACCTTGGTAGTTCATCCCTCTATAAGGATAATCATCTATGTAAAGGGGAATTTGATCCCAATGTGCAAAAAATTCGGGTAGGAACACACACCCGGCCCCCCTCCTCCCCCTCTCCATAGTAGTTGCCCCCATCGGCACATCTTGGGGTCCTGTTGGCCCCCATCATGAATCTGTACATGAGGGTGGATGGTGGGTATATTCTCAAAGAAGAAATCACATAGAATTATACCAAATGCACAGTGGTGGTTCACATGTCTCTTGCATAGACTCAACTTTCATTTCACTGACGACAACATCATTTGGGCCCACCCATAGTAGGTCCCTACCAATACACTCTCTAGAAGCATCATCTATCCACCAGTGATGTGGTGGAATGCTTGGCTGCCCAAAACCCATAGCACTGCTGTGGAAACAACTCATTTCTCTAACCTATCTAGATAACTGATCGGGATGGTCGTTCCCTTCACACAATCACCCCGTGGACAATGGTGATCCACAAATTATGTAATTTTCCTCCCACGAGGAAACAACAGATGTATATTCCTAACCACCCTAGGGGTGGAGTCCAGTCAAGAAATAAATGTCCTGAAAAGTGAACACGATCATGTGCCCCTGCACTATAAAGACCTCCTTGTCGGGGTTCCAATAAGTCACAATCCTCGATAACAAGGGCTCACTTGTCCTCATTAGTGGGTTCTCTAAAACTTTGAGAACCCTGTAGCGAGATAACACCCCTCAAACCACTTGATCCCCATGAATCTTAGATCGAAGGGTGTCTAAATCTCATTCGTGCCAGTTTATTTTCAAAGCTTCCATACCTTCCAAACACTACATGTATTGTTAGTTCAAAGATGAAAACACTGGTCTTGACTGTTTAGCCTACAACCCCCACCAAGCCAACAAACCACTCTCCTTGTTAGCTCCAAATCGTAGTTTTTTTTCCAAAACCTGTGAGCTCACAGGTTTTCCTCTCTTTCCTACGAGCTAGAGCATAGTTCTGGGCCCAAAAAGTGTGATCCATCTGTAAAGATGAGCAAGGGTCTCCTGGGCAGCTATGAGGCACCAAATAAGAACATAAACAACTGAAACTGAAGAGATGAGTCAGGCCACCTACCTAAAATTCGCAAATCCTGATTCCAACGGTCAGTTTGTCTGCAACAATCTCCACAAGATTTAGGGCCTTTTCCTCCTCTCCAAATTCACCACAGCTCACTTAGCAAATACATTCAAATTGGAGGAAAAACGTCCTTTTGTGGAAAAAACCCATAGTTTTTCTATTGCCCATTGCGACCAAACCATAACTTAGTTTGATGAATTGTCAGCACCATTGGAAAGCTATCATCGAGTACTATAATGGGTCTTTTTGAGTTTCTGATGATTTGAAACTCCACTCGGAAGCTATTTTTCTAAGAAGGGTCACTTCGTCGCCTCTTAAAATAAAATTTCTTCATATGTGATGCTTGTACTCTAGGGCCCACCTTTCCTTGGTGCTTGTTGTCTCACATGTCAATTTTTGTCATGGGAAACCATCATTTGCTCATGTTTTCATGGTCACCATTGGGCCTCTTGTGTGTGGCAGCATCATCGAGTCACCCTTGTTCAGAGAATCTACGGTGAGTCACCTTTGCATCCATGGAGTCAGGGAGTTGTTTGTATCTCAGGGAAAGTATGACAATGAGATACTCATGAGATTTTGCATGGAGAGAAGTGAACCCATGGAGACTCCTCTAGCTGGTAATTGGAGGAAGGAGGATGCTACTTCAGGGGAAGTAGTGGAAGCTATTGTTTACAGGCAACTTGTGGGTTCACTCATGTACTTGGTGAACACATGACTAGATATGTGCCATGCAGTTAACCATCTTAGTCAAGCAATGGTTAAGTTGTATTGGAAGGCTGAAAGTCATGTATTGAGATACCTCAGAGGCACTACATAGTTTGGGTTATGGTACATACAGACACAGGGAGTGAAGCTTCAAGGCTTCACCAATGCAAATTGGGAAGGGAGTTCATCCAATATGAAGAGCACATCAGGAGGGATATTTAGTATTGGGTCAGCAATAGTTTCTTGGTACAACAGGAAACAAATATTGGTTGCACTCAGTTTGGCAGAGGTAGAGTACACGGCTGCAAGTCAGGTAGCATGTCAGGTTCTCTCGATGAGGAAGATTCTTCTTGGTTTGTTTGGTCAGAGGATGGATTCAACAGTGATTTATTGTGATAATTAGAGTTGTATTAAACTCTCTAAAAATCCATTCTTTCATGATTGGTCCAAGCATATTAATATTCGGTATCATCATCTTAGAGATTGTGTATTGAAGCAGATCATGTTGTTAGATTACATTCCGATGGAGGAGCAAGATGTTGACATCTTGACAAAGGAATTGTTAAGATGTAAATTCAAGTTTCACAGAGACAAGATTGGGATAGTTGATAATCCCTTTCTTGTTGAGAGGGAGTGCTTAGAAATGGAAACAAGAAATTCCAGTTTAATTTGTCCTTGAATTAAACTGTGAATTAATGTCGAATTTTATTCTCATAGCAACTTAAAATAGTTAAATTAAGTTTATTAAACTTACTTAACTTAGGAATTTTGAGTTGGAAGTCTCTTGGAAGTCATGTGTATGTTCTCCCTACTTTGTAGGAGTCCAATGTGAGTTAATTATGAGTTGTAAAATAGAAGAATCAGTTTCATGAGTCAGTTCAGTTAAATTAGTTCTCAAACTATTTGAGAGAACTAATAGTGAGTTCATAATCAGTGGTGTCACTAATGAACTCCACGAGTGCTACTCTAGTTAACTGAATATTTACTCATCAGAAATCCATGCATGTCTATTGTGAGAAAGGCCCAGTTGAGACTAGAGTGTAGGGAAAGTGTACTATTTGTTTTAGATTTTTCTGAGTTGCACTAATAGTGCATGCATTCAGGAACTAATCCTTGAGGGATTGCATTATTGTTAGAGGTTTTATTTCCATTCAAATACAAGATATCCTTCATAGGAATTACACATTGAAATAGAGACTTGGAGAGATTTTGAATTGGCTAAGCTTTGACCTTGAGCTTGCTTGTGAGTTGGAGATTGAATTTGCCGAGTACAAGGATTGTTCTAGAGAGAACAAGCATTGTGATTTCATCTTGATTTTCCAGATTAATACAAAATAGATAGTGGGGTTTTGAGTTTTCACTTTCCTTGGATATTTATTATGTTATGTGCCTTTGATTCTCTTCCTCTATTGATTATTGTTTGCTCGATGTTTATGGTATTCAATTGTAAATAGAATAAGTAGATTCTTTTCGCTTGCTTTAGCAAATTGCATTAGCTTGTGAATTTATAGGATTTTCTACACTATTTTGTCAACATTAGCACATATATTCTAGAAGAATAGCCTAGTGGACGGTGTATCTTGGTTCCATATTCCACTCTTATTCAGTGCCTTAGATCAAGCAAAGGGAATCATCATTACCCTTTGACTTGATTGTTTCATTCTCGTGATTCCTACACTTGATGGTCCAGTGATGCAACAGATTGTACCAGTGATTCCTGGGTGTGTGTGAGATGTTTTAGACCTCATGAGGGGGTGGCCCTTCAGGTAGCCCTCCACATGCCCAGATGGCTTCATATTATACTACAACCTCAGATGTAGTTATGTATATTTAATGGGTTTAGTTCCTACCGCTTATAGTGCTCATAACATGCATGCCTTCTTTAGATGATCCATTCAATTTTTTAGAACTCTTTTCCTATTGAGCATGGCTTCTTTGGTTGTTATACCCTCCATCCCACCCATCTTTTGAGGGAAGGGCCATTATATCTCATGTACTCAGATGTTATTATATTCAATCTTGGTCCATGGCTTTCCAAGCGAATTATGTATATGGAACACATCGAATTATTTTCTACCTCATTTATGCCATCATGTCATGTACCATTCAGCATGTACTTTACTGCTTAGTTTCATTTTTCTGGGCATATTATTGTTTTTTTACTGAGTTCTCATGGCGGGTATAGGTATTCCTCCCTTGCCTCATTGAGATTAGGTACCACAACATAAAAGGAGACTTACATTAGTTAGTTAGTCTAACCCCCTCTGTCACTATCCTCTTTCGATTCAGCTCCATTGGTTTCTCTCTCTCTCTGACTCCCCTTCGGTGTCTAGTGATTGTGTCTTACAATGTTCTTCGCTCATATATTTTCCTCCTAAAAATCATACATTGGGGAGCAATATGTTATCACCAAAAATTGACCATCTAGCCATAATTTACTATATGGATCGAATTACACCATGTAGGGCCAATTTAACCATAGTGAATTGTTTTCCCTATAAGGAATTACTTGATAAACCACATTTGTTAAGTTATCTATGGTTAAACCCATGAAGAATAATTAAATAAATCACTATTTATTTAATTATCTTCTAGGAATAATTAATTAAACCATTGTTTAACTAATATTCCTAGTCATATTTGACCCAATTATGAAAAATAAATAGATAAATAATTAATTATCATATTTTTTCTTTATGAATAACTAATTAATAACTAATTAGTTATTATTCCTTGTCAAGTTTGATTAAATTCCCCATGAATACTTAAATAAATCATTATTTATTTATTATTCCTTAACCATATTTCTTGAGATGATAAATAAATCATTTATTTATTTATTGTTTCCAAATAAAAGTATTTAACTAATTTAAATACTTTTTCCCTCCAACCAAATATAATAAAATATTTCAAATGGTTAATTCTAGAATTTGGTTAATAATATTTTATTATTTCTCATTATTTGAGAATAACCTAATATTTTGTTATAAATAGAAGGGTTTTACGTTCATTCTTTACTTTCGATTATTTTCATTGTTGCACTCACTGTTGTAGCTCTAATTATTATCATTTCTGCACACCATTTTCTTTTCCATTTGAGTTTTCATCAAGCTCGAACATTTTTTTGTTTGGTTCTACATATTATAGAAGAAAGAGACTCTACAAAAAGCTGAAGACGTTGAGGATAGCCAAAAACCGATCCCATAGAGGGGGACTGGTAATATTATTTGTTCCATTCATAGGTGTCATCTAATAAAATATATTCTTTATACATCTAGTTTCTATTGGATTATTGAAGTTACCTAGGCTCATTTTCTTATTCTATTTTACTGTTTAACTATTTTTGTTGCATAGATCAGGGTTTTGGAAGGCTTTGTTTCTATCATTTGCTGCAGATCTATACTATTTAATAGTGATTTTTACTGTTGAGGTTGTTTGTCATCCACAGTCTAAAGTGGTTTCTTTTCGTACACCTTCAAGAAGAAAACACTCCAACACTAGAAATGACGCGAAAATATTGGGCGTAATAAACAACCTAAAATTTAATTGTCAATCTAAACATTTCTAAACTTGGAAGTGAAAAACTAGAAATGGAAAAGAGAGCCCATAACGACATGCAGGTTAAATTCCTATGCTAACTTTCTCACCAAGGTCTTTGTAAATTCTGGCAAACAATGATCAATTTGATTCCTGCACTCAAAAGAAATCATTAGAAACAAAACCTTGTCTATTACAACACCAATCCTGCAAATGAAAGCATTTGAAAGAAAATCTGAGCTATCAAGAATTGAAAAGAAGATCCTAATTATTGGGAATTGTTAAGTAAACCTTAGCTGTTAGAAAGAAAACCATAGAAACTTCAAACTAATGGAAAAAAAAATCGAAAACCAAAACAATCCACAGACTACAAAATTAATTCCCACATTAGGGAAAACACCAAACAGTGAAATTAATTTATAAATCTACACCCAACCCTATAATTAACCATCTATGTGTGATATCCAAGAAAATACATGCTTTAAATTTGTTGTAGACATGTATCACTCCATAAATGTACCAAAAATATCACATGCATAAATGCAAAGTATATTTTCTCAGATATATACTCAGGATTCTCCTCAAATCTACATACAATTTTAAATTGTCACAAGAAAATAAGTGCATTCAACTGGACATAACTAATTTCCTTAAATCATGAGAGGGGAATGGTCATTAAAAGAACACTTAGCAACCTGAAAAATATACATTATTAATTCACTTTAGAAAAGGTTACAAATTCATGTTGAGTGATTCCTAACACTCAAATACTTGGGGAACTGGTACTCATCAAAGAGGAAATGTAAATTTCATATACAAAGTGGAATATTCAGATCTCAAATTTGACAATCATTGAAAAAACTTGTGTGTATCAATTAGGCCAACTTCAATTGAAATATGGAACTAATATTATTTATGGTGATTTTAACATGATCCATAATAATCAAATTCAACCAAGGAAATTGTCATAGTAGGGTATATTTATTGAATGCAAGTTCAATTTCAAATTGATATGCCCTTTTTGAACATGGATTCCCACAACGTCTAGCACATACCCTGTCTTTACACAATCAATTGTTGTGTTTAAAATATAGGTCAATTGTTTGATGCATATATTCTTTTACAGGAGGTAACCTTAGACATGAATTCTTGTAATACATATCATAGGTATTTTGTTTAGCACATAACAATTAAAATATTGTTGATCCCTTATATAACCAATCTAAATTTTGATCCCACCAATATTTTAAGTTTTGATGCAACACATATATTTCATAAATTGATCATATGCGTACTCTGCAAGAGAAAGAACTCAGTTCTAAGTTTGTAGGCATATCCAATAGTAAAAAGTGTGCATTTAAAATATCAAATTATCAACTTATTAAGTGTGCTAAGATGTCATCAAACATGGAACATATAATTTAGTCCATAATAGTGATCTATTATGTTGAAATTCTAGATATATCCACATATATATCAAGTTCACAAGAAAGGAATTTGTTTGAAGGAAAGAGAGAAAGCAGTTGTGTTTTACCATAATAGTTATGCGTACAAATCCATATACATGAAATGAATCTAAAATAATAATTAAATTATAGGAAAAACATAAACCACACTAGATTTGAGAGTAGTAACTTGAATTAGCACACTAAAGAATCTGACATAGATTTCAGAGCAGTAACTTGAATTAGCACACTAAAGAATCAAACGTAAATAGATGATCTAAAACACAGGTGAGAAAATAAAAGCAAAGGGGAGGAAGAGTTTGTAATTTTCAAACAATATTTCACACCCAATAAAAAATATCAAAAATCAATTAACAAATCTAAAACTTAACTACAGGAATGCACAAGCAGGAAAGCACCGAGAGAGAGGACAACAAGCTAGGTTAGGGGGCCCTCCCAACCAGCTTGATGCCTCTTAAAACAAATCAAATTACAATGGCAAGTTGTATAAAATTAAACCTGGAAAGTAAAACTTGGCAACAACTTCCTTATTCAATAAATTCCTCGTCTTTACATTGTGCGGAGAAGGGTCGGTGAAAGATAAGTGCACCTATGATTATCAAATGGTCTCCAAAATAGTTCCAAATGCTTGATTGTACCACTAGCTAGAATTTTCCTTCGTGGCAAGCTTGAATGATGAAGTGGGTGTGGGATCCCTATGCAATGCAGGAACAAGACAATCTACATTAACAACATTTCAATGAACATTAGTACTAAAAAATTCATATAACGAAGATGTTCTTAGATAAAATACAAACCAAGCAAAAATATTCATTATTGCATCAAAATAATATTATACAAGTGCAAGGTATAATTTCATAAACTAGTAAAAGAAGGGAATAATAAAGGCATCATATGAGTAAAAAGATGCATTAACTACAAAAATTTCAAGGCCAGATAGAACCTTGGTAGCGTTTCTTGAAGTTTTTAGACTTTCTAAGTCTAAGTATTGCAGGAATTATACTTGTATCCAAGTCCTGACAGATTTTTGGTAGAGTAATGTATCTAGATCATATGCACTTTGGTCTTGGTAGATGTATCCAGAGATTAGGCATCCGTCCAACCAGCACTGGTGCATTACCATATTTAGAATGGGTTGGATTTCCTCATGAAGTACAGAGTAAGGATGGGCCCCACATGGGTAAATATTTTTGCAATGATGAATTGAAGTGAAAAATATCTAGTATGGGCACTATTGGGTGAATAATTGTGCAAGGATGGATTGAAGTGCATAGTATTCAGGATGGGCCCCATGTGGGTAAATATTTGTGCAAGGATATATTGAAGTGCAAAGTATCTGAGATGAGCCGCTCATGTAAGATTATAGGTGTGAGGTTGGATAATCCATCAAAGTGGAATTATATTTGGGGTTCCAAGGGTTGTGCAATGATTATTTTTAGTGAGCACCCATATTTTCCCTTGGCTCAGATATAACAAGGAAGTGTGTAAATACATGGAAATGTAAGCTTAGTGGGTCCCATTAGTGTGAGATGACATGGAAAGCACCATGATGGCTTATGTTACCATCTAGGTTCCATGCTAGACCACATGAAATGTTGCAGAGATATGTGGGTCACTTCACACATGACAATGTCTGCTAATGTGGCAAGAGTTAATTGGCCAAAATTCAAATGGGCATAACTTTCAATCTAAGAGTCAAATTTCGATAAAAATTATATCAACGAAAATATCTCAATGAGTTGAACACAATGGTGGTATTTATTTTTAATTTTTACAAAGTTGGAAAAGGGTAAATTTTATGACCCCATCTTCATAACAAATCTTGACAGTCGAGCTAACAAATTAACAACTTCCAAAGCCTAAAGGAGTATAAAGGTGTGGGAAGGAGTTTATAGAAAAGATCAAACAATTGAGGGGGTCTAAGGTTTTTTTGATGCCAAAGATGATAATAGGATTTCCCTAGTACATAGGTTCCACATAGATATCCATCCTATCACATATTCTTTTTTCAAGGAAACATTTAAGGTTAGTACTATCATGCATTTATGGATTTATAGTTGTTGGATTATGAGGAGGATAGGAAACTCAATGAAAATATTTCCTCTGGCGAAGAATTTATTAGAACTTGATGCACTAAAAAACCAAGAATTTTGATGGAATTAGGACCCTCTAATATGCCAGATGGATTCCATCTAGTGACTATGGGATTGGAATCCCTGAGAAGCCCCCAGTTAGTGTAGGCTAACAATGCTTCTTCAAGAAAAACAAATTTTATGATGTATCCTTCCCACTTGTCCTCGTTATATGCTTTCCCTTTTGCTTGTTAGAGAAATTGATCGAAATTTCATCTAATAGGGTTTCACTTTAAGCCTCTCCACGTCTTGGAGTTGTTTCCACTCTGAAAAAGTGCCCAATTTAGAATATTTACAACACCGGTCTAAGACCCTTTGCACATATTTTTCCCATTTTCACCTCATCCCAACATCATTTTCACCCATATAAATGCATTTTGATCAAGGCATAGGTATCTTCTTCATATGTCATTTTAACTTTTATTCTTATGTGTTTAAGGAGATAATTATTTCTATATGCCAACTAGTGATATTTAGGAGGAAAAGCTACAAAGTTACCTTTAGACAAGAGCAAGAAAGCTGCATTGAAAATCACCATGGATAGTCATTGGCACTCCTTGTTTCTAGGAACTATAGCTCTTAGTTTCTAGGTGATGCAACTCTTGGTTGTTTGGTGCCACAACTTTTAGTTGCTATGTGTTGCAACTCCCTATTATTGGTTGCTACGAATTTGAGGTGTTGACACTTTTGTTGTGACTTTGAGGTGATAGCACTCATGTTACAAATCTAGGGTGGTAACACTCGTGTTGCAACTCACCTTAGCAGTATTGCTGCAACTCACTCCACGAGCCACTATTGCAACTCTCAATCCATTGACCATTTAGGAAAGGGGTTTGAATCTGAATAGTTGGTATAATTCATCATCTTAACCACAAAATTGTCACTAATAGATCACCCAAATCGTTTAAACAACCAATCTCCCAATGAAGGAAAGTGACAAGGGAAATTGGTCACTCCACAAGGTAATCATGACTTAGTTTCTAACAACCGATCAATTAGTAGTTTCCCAATTTTATATATTCTTAAGAAATTGTTTCAATTGGATGGAACAATCAAATTCTCATGATTTTCCATCAAAATCTTAATAAAACTCAAATACTTTTATAAGTATAACAAGAAGAGATGAACAAAATAATCAATCAAAATAAAATATCTAGAATTTGGAGAGACTCAACTATTGTAATTTAATTTATACAATATAACTTCATGTTCCTTTCCAATTCGAATTGATAGTGTTTCATTGGCTAACATGTTGTTGTTCCTTTAACCTAAGCCTCATCTAAGGAGGTAGGGCTAGTTCCTTAGCCAGGTATTGTCTGTAACTTTTGTATTGTATTGTAGCTTTATTTGCATCCTTTCATTTCTAGTGACTCCTCTATATATTGTTTTACTGTGACTCTTAAATTTAATTTGGTTAATTACATAACGTGGAAAATCTTTTTCATACACATAGTTGTAACTCTCATAATTCTAACAAACGATTTGATTATTGGTGCAATTCATGTGTAATTATAGTTGTATCTCTCAGTTTAGGTTAATGTTACAACACAAATTACTATAGCTCTATAATTAACATCATATTGCTTTTTGTTTTGCAAGCTTAACTAATTACTCTATTTTCATATTTACCTTTCGCTTTACCTTATTTTCTAGGAATTGTAATTCATTTTGTTGGTGTGATTCTGTATATCATAGGGTGGTTTTAATATCTTATAGCATGTGATTTCTTACATATTTGTTAGTTGTTGCATTTCATGTGCATTCCTATTGGAGAATTGAAGGTCGTCTAAAACACTTGACAAGTCACCCTATATTGTTAGTGTGATTAGTTTTTTGCAAGTATTTGTTTACTTTCCTACAAGAGTGGATTTTAATATAGGTGTGGTATGGGTTTCTCTTGTGACTTGCAAAATCATCCTAATATTTTTCTCTACGACTTTCTTTAGACTACTAGAATTGCAAATTTTACAATCATATATAGTGCATGATAGTTTGCAAGTTCCATACAAACCTCAATTGACAATTAAATGAACATACTTTTCATTTTATTCTGAGAAATTAGAAAGGTAATTACAAGGCCTGTCATTTTTGGCATCATTCTTGGGGAACTATAAATGGTATGGTAAACTATCAATAGTACAATCATTATTTTTGTTGTCTGATTTTTTGTTGTTTGATTTTGATTGTTGCTTTCTTAGTTTAGTAAATGTCTCTCCCAATAGTTTATGCAATCAATTTATTTTTACAATAGCTTAATTTAGATAGAATTACTCTCTAATTTTTCATGCCTATAGTTAGAGATTAGTATGGTTTACTATCCAAAATCCCCCATAATACTAACAATGTAGGTCCATCTCAAGAGGAAAAATGGCGCAATCAATTGAATTACTTGACTCCCACAGGAAGTTCTCTTTTCAATAAGAAACCTGAAATCTCTAGCCAGGGGTCCAAATCTACGCAAGTTTCATCCTCTATGCCAATGTAGACTTTGTTTCTTGAAGAGATGATTTTTCTTGACTCTCCTAAATCACCTTTGGAAGAAGAGAAATATCCTCACGACGAGATGATCCACAAAGTTAAGGAAGAGTAAAATACCCTCATATTCGCTACCTTAGAAGTAGAAGAGGAACCAAAATGAATAAAATTCCCCACTTAGTTATACTAAAATTTGATGGTTTATCCAAGGAATACCCTGACACATTCCTCTTTGAATTTGACATACTTTGCAAGATAGTATTATTATGTGGCAAATGCTCAGACGTTGAAACTATTCCATGCCACATTCAAGAACACTGCATTACATTGGTTCATGAATCTTGGCAAGGGAAACATCTAAACTTGGAATTAGAAGAAGAAGAAACTCCATGAGAATTACCATGATTATTACAAGGAAAAATAAATAAGGGAGGAAGTCTTGAATATGACACAAAATGATGATGAAATTCTCGAAGATTATTTCAAAAGATTCAATTATAATATCTATATATTAATACAAGAAAAATTGGCTCCTAAGACTCTACATGTCTTGTCATTAAGAGGAATTCAAGATGATTGAATTGAAATCCTCAACCTAATGGTTGGAGGAGATGTATCACAATATCCCTATGATGCCATCATTGAGTTATTCCAAAGCTAATCTAGGGGCACTTCAGAAGCTGGTAGAGGATCCAAAAATGTATTGAAAAGATTTGGCCAGACTATTGGAAGCAGGGTTACAAGAGAGAAAATTGAGGATATACTAGAATATTTTCAAATTTATACCCTTAATTCATTAAGATCCCATTTAGATGTGTTGCATATGAAAAATAATAAAGAGGGAAGTAGAGTTTTCTTTGGAAATTTTTTGTCCGAAGTGTAGAATGAAGCACCCATTGAAGGAGCATCCACTGGACTAGTTTGAGACATGTTTGATATGTAGTGAAGACCATTCTAATAGAAATTTTCCATCCCTCCAAGGGTAAAATTTGTCTACAATAAGGAACCAAAGTAGTTATATTCCATATCTCATAAATGACCATGGTAGCTAAAGCCTCAAGGTATGGTCTAAGACCAATCTTAGTAATTTAATTCATATTGTACTAATCCTTCTATGCAATATTCTTCTTCTACATGATTATTTCCTACCCAACCATGGATGTCTCCTCCATTCCCAAGTCATCTTTGGAAATAAGGGTGGAGGAAACTCACTTTTGGAGGTCCTCAATAGGTCATAATGTAACCACCCATGCAACTTCTACCCTCTCCACAAACGAAACCATCTACATCAATGCCTCCTCAAGCACAACTAACTACACAAAATATTCCTAATCCAAATGATGGTAAGGTATCCCAACTAGCCAAAACTATTTGGTTCACACTTTACGCCAACTACCAAACTTACTCCATCTCTTCCCTAGATTTTCATGATATTCACTTGAGATTATGGAATACCTTAACCAAAGAACATCCTCCTATTAATATTATGGATCTTAATGAGGAATCTCCAAATGAAGAACTGAAATTAATTTAATCTCCATATATCTTAAGAACATACCCAACCACCAGGAACCATAAGTTCTCCATACGAGAAAGATTCAACCTAGAAAAAACAACTACCTAGCCTAAGTTTTATCTTCTACATAAAATAAAAAATGTGCGTGTTTTCATATTTTTATTCCAATAAATGAAAGATGCCACTATTTACTCAAAATTAGTAAGGGAGTTGTGTCTAAGGAATCCCAGTAGAAAAATAAAGGATCCTCAAATTGTTCATGTCATTGGAAAGCTATCAAACCTTATGATGGAAAGAGTTCTCACGGAAAAATACTCAAACTATGGGAGCCTAGTATTCAATGTGAAAAAAAATCATATTGTTATCTTAAACACATTTATTGGCCTTAGGTCTACCATCAATATTATGACTTGCAAAACCATGGAATCCCTAGGACTTTCCAATCTTAGGAAGACCCACATAATACTACAATTGGCTAATAAATCAAACATAAAACTAGAAGGAATCTTGGAAGATGTAGTGATATTGGTAGATTCATGGGAATATCCTATTTACTTTATGGTTATCTAACCAAATTCTTCTCTAAAGAGGCTATGCTTTTGTAACAATCCCTCCCACATCATCATGAATGTATCCAGGCCTAGAAATTTGTGTTATCATTTTCCAACCCCGGACACCCATATCCCTAGAAAACCTATTGAAAGGCTTCATTGGTGGGCTATCCTTCCAATACCAAGAAAAAAATCCAATTCTAACTGTATTCAGGCTATTGAAAGGTGTGTGCCTTTCACCACCCACAAACTTCAAAATCACATATTCAATTTGACTTGGGGTCAAACCAATTTGAATGCAATATAGGCATATGAAAAGGTGCAACCCTCTCTACCCACTGGCATGAACATAACTAAATAAATAAATTTGGCCCTAGAAAAATCCATACCATTACAAATAAGGCTACTCCTTTCCAACCCTAGGCCTCTATATTTCCATATTCTACTGATGCGCTAAGGAAAAGGAAGTAAAAGTAAATTTATAAAGGCATTAGATGACACCCTAATGTGAATATTCGCATATTTATGGCCTAAGGCCTAAAAACTAACCTTTGAAAAGAAAAAATATAAAAAAGGAATAAGGGTACCAACAAGGCTCCAAAATACACTAGCTCCCAAATGAAGGAAAAGGGCATGGCTCCAAAATCAAATTCACATGGATCACAACGATGTTTAAGGAAAATGAATATAAAGAAATATAGCATTGATGTCTATTGTAGTCAAATTAAACTTGAGACATAATCCTTCAAACTTAAGAAATAGAGGGATACATACCATTCAAGAGACTTACAGTCTCTCCTACTTAACATATGAAGTTATGAGAATTTTTACTATTACAACTCTTGGTCATAGAAACAATATGGATGTTCATAAACCAATATATTTTCACCTCATTCATGAATTAAGTAGTCACTAGGACAAACAAGATATTCATTTAACTCTCATTATATGAGACAGTTTACAAATCAAGAGCATGGTAACAACCCCACAATACATCCATCCATTATAACCATAAGCATATAAGATAGTTATTAGTAAATATAATAGTGAATTTCAATCATTTTATCATGAATATATAAGATTATGCATTGGTCAATAATGTTGGCAACAATTGCATGTTTGCATTGATGTCAATAGCATTATGATGCAAGAGTGGTGTGGATGTGCTTGTATGTTTGGCCCTTGATTTGATAGTTGATGAGAAAGGAAGTGTTGTTGGTTGGAGGTTTTTGTCATGCAATTCTTTTTGTATTCCATGTGATTATGATGTGTTTATTTGACATAATAGTTGTTGGTTTATGGTCTCTAACATTGGAAAATTTGATCTAGGTAAAAAATCTAGTTGACACAATTTATACGACACTTGTATAAGGGAAAAGCATGTACGTATGATGTCTTCTCCTCAAAAATATGTGTATGTATTACTATGGTTAGAAAATAAATTATAATGGGATAATCCATGGTAAATTACCATGGTGTTGAGTTGATTTGATCTAAATGGCAGCAATTTAATTCAGTCGTAAATAACAACTTGCCTTGGTCTCCATTGATGATAATCCACCGAAGAATGTGTCAAGGAAATTTATGTTGGTTAACTTGTGTTAATATGGTTGATGCATTGAATGAGTGTACACAGTATATCAATGGTATGATGATTAATGCGACTGGGGTGTGTATTGGATAGTCGCGACACAAGCTAAACATGTGATAGAACTTTGAAATATCAAGTCATGGACAGTTGATGATTTGTTCACAAAAGAGATGCACACAATAGAGACAAAAAAATTGATGGTGCCAATATAGTCTGATTATTTCCAAGTTAATACGTTTTGGAACTGATTATTCATCCCAAGTGATTAGAATTGTTGCAGAGTGAAACGATGGAGTGAATGGGCCATGGAGTTGAGTGATGTGCATTGCTTTGTAACTAGAATGATTTTGCATGTGCATCAAATCATTAACCTAAGATGATCTAGGTGGATATTGGTGGCCACCTACCTATTCCACCTAGACCACCAGTGATTTTCATCTATTTCCTTAATTATAACAAAATTTACTATTTTTAGCATTTTTTTGGGTCCTGAACTTCCAGAGCTATTTTGACCCCCTAAACAACGTTTTCTTGAGGTCCACAATAGACCTATAGCTATAGTTGGAGGCATATGAAAAAAAAATTTTGGTACTCAAAGAGACCTTTGCAACGCGTTATCATACATGCCAAACATAGATCATATGACCAAATTACAACCTCGGGAAGTTGGTTTCCCAACTAACCCCTATGGGGCCCATAAAATCTTGGAGTTTCATCTCCTGGGGTTAAGGTTTTGGTTGTTTAGGGTTTTCCCTTGTTTTTAAATAATAGAAAGGCCCTTGACCCTCATTGTAGCACAGTTCAGAGGCATGTAGCCACCACATCTCTTCTCAGAGATAAGCTACCATAGCCTGAGCTAGTTTATTTCCATTCTATATGTAAGCATATTTCAGTTCTTTGATATTAATGAAATGAAGTTTTACTTATGTTGCATCTCTTTGTTTATGTGTATATCTATATTTTTTTGTGCTCCTACATATGTCTGAATCAGTGGTATTATAGAAGTCTACTCTTTCTATGTTTTTCTTTGCATGTTGTTAATGAGGTTAGGGTATAAGGAGTTAGGGCTTGAACTGGTTGAACCTTTGCAAGAAGAACCTCTTAAACCCCAACAACCTCCCATGGAGGAATAAAAGAAAGATGAGGGTGTAGTAGATCCTTTCAAAATATTTCTCTAGGAAGCCATCGAGTGACAGAGGAACACAATGATGGATAACTTTGCCCAGATCCTTCGACGACTACCCACAGGTGACGCATCTTCATCTAGTAGCCACTCTGGAGGCCCCACTCATTTTAAGGTACAAGTTAACTTTGACATTCCCATATTTGAAGGCCAGATAGATGCATCCACCATAGATAGATGGTTAAATCTATTGTAAGGATATTTTTTGGTTCATGAATTTTCTAATCGGGAAAATATTACTTTTGCTCTCCTCAAAGCCACCCCACATGTCAAGGGTCGATGGGAAACCTACTATGAACAAAAGGGCAAGAGGGAATCCTCACTATTTTCAGCCACACCCACTTGGAATTATTTCTGAGATGTCATTAAGGAACAATATTACCCTGTCATAAGATATGAAGATAAATACATAAAGTGGACCACACTATGGTAGGGAAGGGACCAAGAAGTGCCAGAGTTCACAAATATTTTCCATACCCTTCGTACGAAGCTGGTATCAAGGATTATGAGTGGAATTTGGTACTCAAGTACTGTGACTTTCTACATAACTACATCTAGGACGAGATGGAGTTCCTATACATCTCCTCGCTTGGCATCGCCTACCGATACACTGTCAAGATCGAGCAGAAATTTAAACAGAAGAAGAGAGACTTTGGATCTACGATTCTAAAGAAAGGGAAAGGTGCCTCCAAACCATAGAACAAAGGCAAAATCCAACGTAGGGTGACCCAGGACAACCCGCCAAAGTCGCAAGTAAAGAAAAACACCAGGAAGACAAAGAAGGACATAGGTAAATCGTGTGAGTTCCATAAGAGCCCCATTCACAACACAAGTGAGTGTCAAGCCAAGCAGTCACTGGTGGCTGAGCTAGAGGATTTTGAATCAAATGCATGTTCTGACTATGTGGCAGAAACCAACAAGGGGAATGACAAAGGGAAGTAGATTATTGATGTGGAGCCTAGTGCCAATGTTTCCACTACCAAGGTCCAGAAGGATGAGCCAGAAGATACAGAGGAGGGGGAGAAACTCTTCCACTCACAAAGGTGGGTGAAGGGTTATCTGCTGTAGTTCATTGTCGAAAGCAGGAGCCAAAAGAATGTCATTTCAATAGAGTTCATGAAGAAGTTGAGCCTACCGACCACACCACACCCATAGTCATAGAACATCAAGTGGCTTCACTAAGGGTGAGATCTTTGCATCAACCAACAATGTCACTTTCTCTACAACATCAACCCCTTCACATATGAGGTACTGCGTGATGTTGCTCCTCTTAAAGTTTTTATGTATTATTAGGCCAACCATACTTGTGGAAGCATCATGTTTTGTATGAGTCTAGGTTTCACACTTTCATTATTTCTTTAGGAAATAAGTTATTTAGGATACCGGAGGTAGCAATGCCTACCACCATCTCTTTAATCTCTCGAATCAATGTAGTAAGATCATTTCCCAGACTGGGAGATTTGTCTTCCTTATGATTTGTCCTCAGTGAAAGAAGAACATTGTGGCAACATTCACAACCTCCAAACATGGCTCCTCCATGTGGCAGTAGCATATGGACAAGGTCGTGGAAGATTAAAGGGACATATTCACCTCATCCACAGGGGTACCCCTACACTGTTAGGTCAATCACTCCATCGATTTGAACCCAATCATGTCACTACCCAGTAGACTATTCTACCAACACTCTATTATGGGGAACGATTAAATTAAGAGGCAGATTCAGGAGATATTGTATAAAGGGCACATCAGATCAATTTAATCACCTTGTGGAAGCCCAATTGTGTTGGTACAAAAGAAAGATGGCACCTGAAGACTCTATATTGACTATCAGGCCCTGAATAAGATCACTGTCTTGAATAGGTGTCCAATCCCATGTATTTATTAACTTCTAAACCAGCTTAAGGGGGCAAAATATTTCAGAAATATTGGCTTGGAGTCTGGGTACCACCAAGCACTAATTGAGCCCTCCAATGTGTGGAAGACTACATTCAAATCCAAGGAGGGCCTTTTCAAATTCCTTTCAGGTTGACAAATGCCCCCACAACCTTCATGCAGATGATGTATGACTTATTGCATCCCTTTACCAGCTCATTCATGGTAGTGTACTTGGACACATCCTCATCTTAATCTAGAGTTAGGAAGGGCACATACACCATATCTTACAAGTCCTCCAAACTCAGCGACAACACAAATTGTGTGCCAATTTGGAGAAATGCACTTTTGGTATGAACCAGGTTCAATATATGGGGTTCATCATTAATGAGAAAGGTGTGCATATGGATCCAACCAAGATACAATTTATTCAATATTGGCCAGCCCTAACCACTGTAATAGAGCTCTGAAACTTTCTGGGTCTTGCTAATTTCTATTGCAGGTTCATGTTGGGATTCTCTCATATCACTTGGCATTTGAGTCAAGTCGCCAAGGGTGGAGCGAAAGAAAAGATATTTTGGTTTGAATCCCAATAGAAGGTGTTTTTCAAGTTGAAGCATCACCTCTACTCTCCACTAGTTCTCACATTACCATACCTGCAAAAACCATTTTAAATCTAGAGAGACACCTATGACTATGCTATTCATGTAGTTCTTACAGGGGCATTCAATGGCATATCACAGTGAGACACTTTACGATACAGTCCAAAAGTATCCCACTTATGACAAAGAGATGTATTCTATTTTACAAGAATGTTGACAATGGAAGCATTACCTTTTCGGGAAGGAAATGGTCATCCACAGATCACTGACCCATGTAGTTCAGAAAAACACAAGGCAAGTTGTAGAATGGTCGCCATCATAAATGGTCCACATATCTGCAAAATTTCCATTTGAAAATCAAGTATGAAAGGGTAGCACCAATAATGTTGCAGATTATCTCACCTGACCATAGGTCATGGTGCTGACCATTGTTCTTGACTCTTGTGGACACGAGACTTTGAGGTGGCTGCATATTTACAAGAGTGATCTAGAGTTATTCAACACCTAACAAATGCTCTTGGAAGGTAAGAAAGTTGCATATTTTCACCTCTAGGGTGCATTGTTATGCCACATGGGACACCTCTATGTTCCTACGAGAAAGCATGCAAAGATTATTAGGGAAGCACACTATAGTTGGGTCATCGGACACTTTTGGGTAGAGGAAATTGTGGCCATGTTGTAGAAGTATTTTTATCAGCTAAACCTTCGACAAGATGTTGCGAAGTACATCAGATCCTGCATTGTTTTTTCCATTTGCAAACCAACAATCAAGAAGCGAGGCCTATGTAATCCTCTTCCTACTGCTATTTAGCCTTGGGAATCCATCTCCATGGATTACATGTTGATCCTTCCCTATACCAAGCATGGAAACAACTGCGTGTTTGTGGTCATCGACATATTCTATAAGATGACCATTTTGGTGGCCTGCAAGAAGCGTATTGTGGGTACATTCTTTGAATGATTGTGGGTACATTTTTGGATCCCACAGTCCATTATCTCAGATTGGGATAGAAAATTCCTATGTACAATTTCGTCAAGCCTATGTCCAATGCTAGATACCAATCTCACTAAGTCCATGACCTTCCACTTCCAAATACATGGCCAAAAAGAGGTCATCAACAAGATGATCATGCACATTTTTCTCATGTACAAATCGAAGCATTGACACACATGGGATGAAAGCCTCCCCTATGTCCATTATAGGTACAACAGAGCTATCCATAGCTCCACTGACCACAACCCTTTTTGGGGGGGTTGGGATTCCAACCACTATGTCCCATTGATGTGGCCATACCATTTGCAGCTACTCAAGTAGATTCAGCTCATCTCCATTTTGAAGTTAATTGGGCTAACATCTTCGTTGAGTGCATTCAAAACATCCACCAATAGGTCCATGACATATTGGACAGAGCCAATTCTAATTACAAGCAACATCGTAATTAACATCGAGTGCCACACAAGTTCCAGGTGGGCAACAAAGTTTGGTTACATTTGCAGAAGGAGCACCTCAATGGGCCCCACTGCAAGCTTTACCCGCTTCGATATGGGTTGTACAACATCACCAATGATGTAGCAGATAATGCCTTCAAGCTAAATATTCCACCGTTCCTTGGTTTGCACACAATATTCAATGTGGAACGATTGCGACCATACTTTCCTCCATTGTTGGACACATCCGATGTCACAAAATAGCTAACACCAAAAGAGCTCAACCAAAGCTTCATTGAGATGGCCACAACTGACAGCATCATGGACATACATACTAATAACACTCATCGGTATAGGATCCAACTATATCGAGTTGTCAAAGCATGCTAACTCCTTCACCAGGGCAAGTGGTTAACTAGGGACCACATTCAACAAAAATTTCCATAACTCATGGAGGCTCTACATGTAATGGGGACCATTTCTTCCTAAGGGGCAAGGATTGATCCAAGTGGATATTTATGGTCACCCACCTATTCCACCTATACCTCTAGTCAATTTCGTATGTTTCTTTAATTATAGCAGCATTTACTATTTTTAGAAGTTTTTCACGTCTTGGAATTTTGGAGTTGTTTTAACCCAGTAAACGACATTTTTTTGAGATCTACAATAGGATCATAGCCATAGGAAGGGGCCTATCGAAAATATTGTATTACTCGGAGATATATTCCTAGCAAGGTATTGTATGTGCCAAATAGAGTTCATATGACCAAATCACGACCCTATGAAGTTGGATGCCCAACTAACCCCAATGGGGCGCACAAACTCTTGGTGTTTCATCTCTTTGGGTCAGGGTTTTGGTTTTTTCAGGTTTTCCCTTGTTGTTTAATAATAAATATTCCCTTGAGCCTCATAGTAACATAGTTCAGAGGCATGTAGCCACCACATCTCTTCTCAGAGATAAGATACCATCGCCTGAGCTATTTTATTTCCATTCTATATGTAAGCATATTTCTATTCTTTGATATTAATGAAATGAAGTTTTATTTCTGTTGCATCTTTGTGTTTATGTGTATATCTGTATTTTGTTGCATTCCTGCATAAGTCCATGTCATAAGAGTTGCTGCAATTTGGTGGCGTATGGAAGTAATGGACCAAGAGATAAACATGGATTAATATTATTCTCTATGGAGTTTGATGCAATTATTGTTTTGCAAAAAATAGAAGAGTAAACGTGTAGTCTTAGACTACAACCAAATGAAAAAATAATAGAGGTGTGGCTAGCTCAATGTATTGGACCATGTTGAGAATGCATTTGTACGATGGATTTATCTAAGCCAACTAGTAATGGTAACTCGAGCATCTAGAGTATGAGAAAACTGTAATACTGAGTTCATGGAATAGATCAGTGTGGCTGAGGGCATAACTTCGTGTGTGTGAGTTCGCCTGGTTTTGATATGACAAGATCATTGAGTGTTGATGCATTGTATGTGATAGTGTATGATGTTGTTGTTCAGGGTTTAGGTTGTATAGGTTTGATGTTCTTAAATACCTGTTAGTGTGTATTGTTTATGTGTAAGGGTTAGAATATTGTATATGGTAGTGTTGTTGTGTGATGTGTGACTGTTGTGAGATGCTAAGTGTAGTGGCTACTTGCGGAATGTATGGGGTTGTTGTTGCGCTAAAGAAGATAGAGTTTTTATTAGTTTAATATGTTGATGCTTCGGGATGAGTTTCAGTGCATTGTTAAGTGTTAGTAGTGTAGAGAGGGATTGTATTTCTACCGAGTGTTGAGAATATGCCTGAGTACTAAGACGACACATTATGTTGTTGATGATAGGTCTCTTTTCAAAGTATGAGTTAATGTGATCATTTAGAGTTTGAGTGGAAGAGAGATATTTGATTTGATTTTATTGTTGAGAAGAAGTGAATCCAATATGAAAATGGATGAAAGGAGGTACATGGTGAATTGAAGGTCGGTTCCTTTAGGGAAAGTGGTGGCTTGTTAGTCAAGGAGTAGTGGATTCCTTCAGGTAGGTGCTTGGGAACAACTTGGGGGTTGGTGTCTCTACTATATAGTTATCTATGAATGTTGTAGGAAGTGGTTTCTTCCATTAGGTTGGTGCTTGAAGTGAGTGGGTGCTCGCTAATGATTGAGGTTGATGCCTCGCAAGTCGATGCTTGCATACTAGTTGGTTCCATTACATATGTAAATGATGAACTAAGAAGAAAATAAGAACATGGTGACTTTCTCCATTTATGAGTTTCCACCTAATATATGGTGTCCTTGTGTTCTATGTGCTTTATGTGTTGCTCATGTATATTATTTATCATTATCTTCTAGTTATATATATTTTGTTGATAATTTGTTAATGATTTAATGAATTGGTAAAAGTTTAAATATATTATATGTGTAGCACTATATTGGTTTACCCTCTCACCCCCATTGGGCCCTCACAGTATAGTCAATCTCCCAATAATTGGCATCAGAGTAGGTTCCTTCTAGTGTACCCTAACCACTAGAAGGTAGATCTGTAAAAAACAAATCCCCATGGATCATCAAAGCATGTCTTTGATCAATCCTACAAGTTATAAGGTATTATGGAGAGAAAAAGTGACGTTTGAATTGTTATCTTGTGTATCTTACGTTTGGAATGTAGTGTTTGAAGATTATGGTAAAGACCCCCCTTCAAATCAAGTGCAACAATAGAATGCTGAAGCCAAATGTGTGATATTTTGCAATATCCACAATTTTTATCTTGAGAAGGTGATGTATTATAAATTTTCAAAGGATATATTGGAAAAATTGTAAGTTTTGTATGGACACATCAATAGAAACAATGGAAAGAAGGAGAAGAAGAATAAGAAAGGATCTTAGAAGAAAGATTCTTAGCTCGATGAGATACATCCCCCTAGTGTTGAAGCAATTGATCGACAAGAGGGTAAACCTTGTTTAGAAAATGAAAATGAAGACTCAAATGAAAATCAAGGTAAGCTACCCATCTATCAGGATGATTGTGATATATTTCTTAGTTTTGAATTAGATGGTTCTAATGGTAGCCATTTGGAGTCAACTAGTCAAGATCATAATGAATGTGATAGAATGGTGGTCTTTGAAGTTGAACTTGATTCATCCTTGGTTGTAATAAATAAGTTAAATATTCAAATCGAAAGGCTCATAGATGAGAACAAAATATTAGAAGAGAATATTGCAAATATTTCATGAGAAGGATAATGAACTCAAAGAAGAAATCATTAGCATGAAGACCCAAATAGAGGTAGTGAAAATAATTAAATATGTGGTGGCTAGCCAGCTAAAGGAGAAAGAGGGTTGATGTGAAAAAATAAAGGTTGAATTTATCTCAATGAGGAAGGATCTAGAAAAGAAAGAAAATCAACTTAAGTTGGAGAAAAGTACCAAGCTATTGGACAATGTGCTTAGTAGCCAATGATCTCCCTCAGCTAAATCGGGTCTCAGATTTCCTAAGGGAGAATCTAGTTCATAGGTAGTTGGAAACTACTGTACCCTCCTCATCCCCCCTTTTAACATAGTTATTGATAAAATGAGAAAATTACCGATTACCCGTATTTTACAAGGTAGCAAAAAAATCACCCAATTTTGAAAAGTGGTTATTTATAATACACCTTTGTTTTTTGGAGCATATTTTTGGCACTTTAAATTTTTTTATGAACATTGTTTTTTTAGATGTGAGTGATTTTCATGTGAGTGTTTTTTTGAAAAGTGTTGATGCAGCATCAACCCCTTTTTTTAGAGGGTTTATTTTGGACACTATACTTTTTCTAATGCCTTCTTCTTACTTGAGATATTTATTTTTAAGTGTATTTTTGTTTTTTATTTTTCTTTCCAATTTTTTTTGTAATGAAATCTTCATTTTTTTCATAGTTAAAAAAAGAAAAGAGGTCAATATTTTAAAGTTAAGAATCTCTATATGTTTATGTATTGTTAATTAATATTTCAATGCACATCAAATAATTGTCGCTAAAAAATAAATAATTTTAAACTTTGAAAAAAAATACACATTTTCAATATAAATAGAATGAATAAAATACACATTTTGAGACTTTTTCTTTAAAATGACATGTCAAATAAACGATTTTTATGGGAATGTATTAACAAAAAAACTTAAAAAAATAGAATATTTTATTAATTTTATGAATTTTATGTCAAAAATGAATAGTAATCATAGTTTTTTTACAAAAAATAATGATTCACATAACAATTAAAATGAAAAATCATATAATGCAAATATTAAACATATAACAACAATAATCGAATACTCATTTTTCTCATAAATCTCAAAGTCAAAACATTACAAACAAAACTAATGAATAACTCTCAAAATTGAGCTTTATGTGCAAACATAACTTAAATTTAATCAATAATATCATATAATCTATGTTCAACATCTTCTATAGCTTCATTAATGTCTTCTTCCACAATATTTTCTACTTGAAATTGGTCATTTTCCTCTTCTAATGGATCTTTGATGTCTACAAATCTTCTAAAGTGTCATTTTCCAATCATTCTATATAACAGTGGTTGAGGTTCCTTTGCCCTTTTTTCCACAAGTGATTCATTAAAATCCCTTTTCCTCAAACCAACTTCTTGCATTGCATCTGAAAGAAATTGAAAAGCATTAATTCTTTGTTGAATAAAATTGCATTGTAATGAGTCTTTTTCAATGGCAATGCAGTTTCTTCATTTTCGTAGGCAACATGCTAGCGTTGTACCTAATCATAAAACAAAAAAGAAATAATTAAGTAAATTAGTATAAACACATAAAAACTAAAAAAGACAATATTAAAATTCAATTTTATAATAAAACTTACCTGAACTTGAGAATAAATCCAAAACCCAATCTCCTTCATTTGAACATAAATATATAAGATATTTAATCAATGCTTGCAGTTTAATTGTTAATTATCTCTCCTTTTGCATATTTATCCTCATATTTTAGTTTTCTTACGATGACATCATGAACCAGTACTTGGCTATGACTCTTTCCATCTACTCGATTCAGAAAAATATGCTTATAGCTATCATCTTTTTTCCAACATTCAACATGGATGAACTCACAATCATTTATAATTGGTTGATCTTAGGAAGAAACAAGATTTGACTTTTGCCTATAACATGACATAGTAAAATTTCAATTAATTTGTACATAAATACAAAAATTTAACATTAATTAAACATACAACTTCAATGTCTTACCATGTAAGATGCATCCTTGAGTTTGTTTTTCCCTTCAAGCTTGTTAATAACATTGCAAATTGTGTGTCTGAATGAAATGTCATATATCTCCAAAGTGGTGATGTTGTGACTTCTTGAATTCCTGTAGCCAATTTATTAAAAGATTGATAAGTATAAGGTTCACTATCATATCCAATGTCTGGGAAATTGAAATCATGAGGACTATATGAAATAATTAGGGCATATTCCCTTTTAGGTATGAGTTTTGTAATGTCTTCACAATCACCTTGTATTATTTGATATTGGATAGTGTCAAGCCCATTCCAAATGAAATGAGTAAGAATAGGATCAAGTTCAACATTCCTATGACACTTCTTCCTCAACCTTTCCAAATTAATTTTTTTCAATAAAACTTTTGAAAGTATTTGATACTCCATTTGAATACTTCTTCGACATCTTTAATGAAATAAAAAATATATAAGTATAATTAATAAAATAAAAATATTTTACATATGAATAAAATGAATGTAAAAATCAGCATACCTTATTGAATTCAAGATAAAAATATTTAAGTGTTGTTGTAGAACTTTATTTTGGGTAGTTGTGTACAACATCATGCCAACTCTCTTCATTCATCATTTTAACCATATGTTCTTGTATTTTCATACAAATCTTATGACTGAATAAATAAAGTAAAAAAAATTAATATAGTGATATGTATAACAAATACTACCAACAACAATATGTTATATTTAAAATAAAATTATAATCCAAGAAAAGGTAAAAATAATTCAACAAGCTTACTTTTGAAATTCTGACCACATTTCTTCCATTGATAATTCACCTGATTTCTCATGACATTGTAGTGATTTGACTAGTTTGTCAACTTTCACCCCTTGCATTGTTCTCCATGGTGTCATAGTCATATAATATAGAAGTTGCTTCATTTCAGGACATGTATTATTGTTGGTACATATTATGGGTTTACACGTTTTAACGTTCTGATTTTTTATGGAAATATTCTCCCCTAGGTTGAAAATCTCATCAATCAATTGCCATATATCCTCAATTCTAAATGCCAACTAGAGAATTTTATCCATGCATCTGAATAAATTTGAATTTACTTTTCCACCTTTTGAATTGATTTATCCTCGATTTGACAACCTATTTCCATTAAACATTCCTTCCAAAAGCTTAGACTGACTTTTGTTTTATCCCCAAAATATTTTTTTATAGATTCATTATGAATAAGTCTGAACCTTTGTATGAAAGTCATAGACATTCTATACTCATTATCTGCATTATGATCCCATGCCAATAACTTTGCTTCTATTTTTTTAAACCAACATAAATGATGCATTCCACTGTTTCAAAAAGAGAGTTATTGGAATATTCCTCTATCAATTTTCTTTTAGCCTCTATTGAATGGTTCCCTCCAATTACATAATATTTGTATTCAAAACATTGTGTCCTTTCAAATGCTTGTTTGTTGAGAACTTGATTTGCATCATCAAGAACCACATAATCCACCACATGCACATATGGATTGAACATGAACAATGTTTTCAAATTATGGACATGTAGGTGATGTGCCTTTATAACTTGAAATTGAGATTGTCTTTCATTTGGCCTATAGAATTGGCTAACATTAAGCAAAAATGTTTGGCCAACATTAATTAATTTATTTTTTTTCAAGTGATCTTGAATGGATTTTTTTCTTTTTTTTTAATAATATGATCCTCTAACTCAGCACCTGGTGTAATGATTTCTGTATCGCCTTTAGATCTTTCACTTTGATTTTCGTTGTTGCCCATGGTTTTTACAAATTGACCAACTTTTGATTTCTTCTTCTTACTGGTTAACATATATTCTTCTAGATAAAGAATCTTCTCATCATCAACTAGATGAGAGATATCTTTGACCATTTTTATTTTTGTTTTTTATTTTCTTTTCTCCTTTTTAACAACAATTGTAATCTCCTCCTCACTAATGGTAACATATTTTTCAACTTTAGCTTCCACATCTTCAAAAACAACATCTTTAGCTTTACTATATTGAACCACCTTAGTCATTCTTTGTTGATCCCTTGTATGTACTATTGCAGTGTCACGAGATATTGCTCTTTGCTTCCTTATCCTTTCTCCTTTTGTCTCTATGTGGAACCTATTGATCACAGTGATAATATTTGGCTCTAGATAATAAATACCCTCCAACATCATTGAAATACTCTCAGCAAAATCCTATGAAACAAAATACAATATGTCAATGATCAATAATTTATAAAAAATTTAATGATCCTTACAATAATGCATAACACATAAATATAAATAAGCATACTTGCAATGTTATTTATAATGTTGCTTGCAATTTCTTCACACAACTATGTAGATTCTTCATATGTGTCATACTTGACCTTTGAGAGATGATATCTAACATTTTCACGTGCATTGAAAAATCTCTCAAGAACATAAACAGTGTCTGCATTCGGCACCAAATATATGTCTTGTACTTTGCCCATCACTTCATATGGTTCACCAAATTTAATCATACCACTATATAGATAGATATGTACACCATCTTCGGTTTTACTATTTTTAGCATGCCATGTAAAACTTGATTTATTTATTTCTTGTGCATTCTTCCATTCTAAAATAATTTTGAATGTACTTGATGGGCTACTTTTTTTACTTTTATAACGTTTATAAGTTTGGGTGTGTTTAACAGTATTCATAGTGCATCCAACTGCAACTTTAGATGATGTAATTGCTGCCCTTGGTCCAAAAACATTCACAGAGATCTTCTTTGATGCCATCTTCTTGATTTATATATATATATATAATATATTATTATATATATATATATAGATTATCTATCTATCATCTATATATATTATATATATATATATATTATATATTATATTAAACGGTTTTTTTTTTTTTAATTTAAAAATATAGTTCTTTTAAACAATTAAATTGAAATTATAATAAAAAAATTACATATATTTTAAAATAATACAATTATTTCTTTCAAAATTGATTTATTTATTTATTATTTTTTTAATTTAAAAGAAAACTAAATTAAAAACAATTAATAAAATTAATTATACTTAATAATAAAAAATTAATATTCCCCGATCGAGGTGCGAGACGATACATATTGAAAATCCCAATGCATAATGGATTGTGTCTAGATCCCACAATAGATCTTCGCCACCCTCCACATGCTCCACTCGCATGGTAGGGTGGCAGTTCGTCGCAAGATAATCGAGGAGGAAAGGTAGAAATAAGGCTTCAATGATGCATGCTTCTGACCTTTAATGTGTTCATTCTAGTAATTTTCATGTTGGTGAATTTGTTCAATATTAGTGCGATGATGAGTTCGGTCAACCTCGACAAGAGATTGCGATGGCCCCTTGCAGAAACTAGGTTCACTTTCCATGGGCTTCGCCTAGTTGTCTCAGGTATGTACTCTATCCTCTGTTCCTCTTCTGTGTCATGGATCCTTTCTCCTATATGTGGGTTCTAAGGGATGGAAGATCTGGGATGTATAGGAAGATAAGGAAGGACTGGTCCTAGGATATAGGTTCAATTGTCTTGGCTCTCTATGATGGATGTTCTTTTTTCTTTAACCCTGTGTTGATTCTTTATGGAATTCTGTTAATTCATACATGGGTTTTAATAGTTAGGATCTTGAGATGTTCATGGCTCACCGGTTCTTCTACAGGCATGTCCAATCTAGGTTGTATATGCGATTTTCTGATTCTGGTTGAAATCCATTAAGGCCTTTGCATGTTATTAGTTTAAGGTCTCTCTCTTTCCTCAATAGTTTTGAATATTGTATGACCTATGCTTATGACAAATTCTTCCCTCTTAGGGCCTTGATAGTTAACTAGCGGTGATTCTGGGTTTTGTTTAAGATGTAACTATTAACAATATTTATCGTAACAGGTTCTCTAGTAGAGGGCATTCCCTGACCACTCTTGGGTTGCGGACTTTAGCTTGCTCGGGGTTGCTTGCTGGTGTTATCGAGAAAACTAGTGTCCATTCAGAGCTTCTAGTCCCACTAAGATGGGTAGCTATCTTAGAAACAAACAAGCTAAAGTCACTTGTGTTTTCCTTTATGAGAAGTAGATGAGAGAGAAGCAGAGAGTACCAACCTCGGTCTTTTGCTTGGCTCCTTGCATGTTTCCTCTCCCCTTTGACAGATCTTTGATGTTCCTTTCTCACTTGTTCCATTTCAAAGAACACCTGTAGAGTCAAAGCAGCATAATACCATCAAAGCATAGAGATCTACAATCATAAACAATATAGGAACAGATATATATTTACCATACAAATGCATATATCAATTCAATATTCAAAGACATACAAGAATATGGAGGAAAACGCAAATAGTTTTATTGATAGAAGTAGTAGAAGAGAGGATTACAATCCATTGATCTGACCTAGTGCTACCCTCCTAGCATGAAAGCCCTTCTTCACCTCATGAAAATCTAGATCACCCAACACTATGATGTTCCACAAAGAAACCAACAACACTTCCTTATAAGATGCAAAATTCTAGCCTCTGGATCTCTAAGATGAGGGATCCATATATAGATGTTTGTAGGTGGGTGAGTCACTTTCTGGGTTTCTGATTAGTGTCATTTCTCTGATAGTTCTCAATTCCAATTGAAGATTTCATGATCTCTTACTCATCCCTGGGTGAATTCAAAGAGGCAAGTGTCACAGGAGAAGTTTCTGGAAGATTCCATGATCATCCACCTTGCAAACTGCCTCTGCCATTTGTCTACTCTCACCCATCACACCCCATAGAAGGGATTTTTAGTATGCATCACACCCCCCATGTGCATTAGGTGGGATACATCGCACTTTGACCATGGAGCAGGTGAGATGGTCCAGTTTTGACTACTTCTGAGCAGTTTTTCATGGAGAACTTTTGGGAGATGATGTAATCAGCTGACCTTGTTCCTTTAGGGTATGAAACAACACCTTTAGGGACTTAAAAACCCTTGGTTTATGGACATATAAGATTTGGGTTGCAGTGCCCAAATATGTCTATAACAGTTACCCCTAAAGCATGAGGTCATAAATCTTTTGATGTTGGGTGAAATGCTTTATCATGAGGATCCGAGGTCTTTCGAATTGGAAGGTGACCTGTAATAAGATACAATACAATACATTATCTTCATAATATTTTCATGATCTAGCTGAGGCGGGCATTCCCATGCTCAGCTTTATAAATTAATTTTCATGTACATTGGACAGACAACCGTCTGTATGGCAGACTGATGATTCTGGTAGAGCCATCATCCTTTGGCTTGGATGATTATCTGTGCAGCTATGATGTGCATTTGATGTCCTTATTTTCCTAAATATATCGCAGCCTAGATGGATGAAACTAGATCTGGGGCCTTCAAACTCGTTCAATCTTCGCTCGAAGTACAAGTCGATCCATGTGAAAAGATGTTCTGAAGTCGAACATGGAAAGACATCGCCTTATTACTAGCCAATGATGTATGTTGTTAACAGGCACGAGAGGAATCACCGATAATGATAATGACCCTCAAGGTACTGCAGTACAATTCACGTGGTGTGAAAATGGGACTTGACGTCAAACACCACGCAAAATCTTTCAGTTGAAGGCCATTGATGTAAACTTGTCGACGAAAGTGAGAAACTTGCCATTGAGGCATGCAAGCTTCAAAGTATTGAAAGGGTTGTTCCTAAGTCAACTTCTTGGGTAATGAGTTGATGTCGACAAGAAGTGACCCGTCATAGAGGGCCTTAATGAATCCCACATCTCCGACACGGAACAGAGCAAATGATTTTGTGGAGGTGAAAACGATCTGATGATACAAGGTTCAAGGTGGCGGTCATGAAATAATGAAGGGTGAAGGTATTACAGTGGATGGGATACAACCTGGGTTGGTGAATTCTCTGAGCAACTTCTCTTTGACATATCGGTGGCACTGAAATGGATTGGTAGCGTTAACCCCAAAAATGGAAGGTACAATGGACCAATGGTGATATGACCAGTGAATGGAATAACCCAACCCGACTCAATCATGGTGATAGAGTGAAAGTGTCATGTTCAAGAGCGACTTGCTACCAATAAAGTTTCTTCAAGTTTTCTTCCCAATTTTTCCCCAGTCATTTCTGACCAGTACCTCTTTATTTTTGTCAAGCTTGAGGAGGATAACATATGCTTGTTCTATAATGGCCCTTCAGGCAAACCCGTCGCTATGTTTTAATGAGCCTAACGATAGTGAAACTTGTTCTTGTCTGCATGGGCAAGTTCGTCGCTATTGTTTAATGAGTTTAATGACAAAGAAAACTTGGTCCTTTTCAATTTTAGAGAATCTGAAAAGAGACGGAAAGGAAACTCTAGTAATCCTTTTTCGTAATATAATCCCTTAAGTCTGAAAAAGTATAAAATAATATGAAAGGGATGACTTTTCAATAGTTTTAAAGAGCCAAACAAGACAAGTGCTTGATCTTTTTGTGTAGTGATCCCTCAGGTCCAAAAGGATTAAAATCTAGAGGAGGGATGGCACTTCCAATCACTTTAACGAGCTGGAGAGGCCAATTGCTTGGCAATCTTTTCATATTTTACGAGTCAGATGAAAAGAGCTTAAAGGAGACTTGTTTTTTGAGGAACGAGTGATGATTTTGGATAATAGCTGGTTCCAGGTAAGGTTTGGAATTTTTTAATCATGGCAGTGTAAAGAAGATGGCTAATAGGATCACTTGTCATAACTATTCCTCAAAAGGGGTAAACAATCAAATGGAGGCATATGATCAACTAAAAAAGAGTGGAGGTGATGGTAAGAACATGACTAAGGCTCAAAAGCTAATAATAATGCGATTGTAATGGTTATTTACCGAAGGTGGGTTCATTTTTTAATGATCTTAAACTCTAGTGGAACATATGCTCATTGCTAGGTTTATTTTTTAACGAGTTTGAACTTCGTGTAAAACTGCGCATGCCAGTCGTATAATAAGGATGTCTTATCGATAGGTTCATTTTTTAGGGAGCTTGCCCCATTCGAAACTTTGGTCCGGGTCCTTTCATTATGCAAGCTAGGAACGACCAATCCTACGAGCTTAAAGGGTTAAGAACCTGCAAACTAAGAAAATAAATGGTCGCTTTTCACTTGCAAGCAAAAAGGTTTGCATGCCCCCAGGTATAGTGAAGTATAGTTTCTAGGTTACCGTATAGAAGTTCTTGCATCCACAAGATGGTTCCACCTGCGTAGCAGACAGAAACACTTCTTTGGCTCTGTCCATCAAAATAGCCAAAGGTGAATGGTGCAGACGCCTCCACTCACATAACTTTGACGAGGGAATCTTATTCCAGTCTAATCCCATTTTCCTAAATGGATGGGTGTGTCAGACTAGTCATATATCCTCTACGGAAACCTACCCTATACCTAAAGTTTTCCTGCCAAATCAGACCAAGGTGCATGCCCCCTGGGTTTTAGTCACAATCACCGAATCACTCGTGCTCATCAGGTGGACGGATTGGAGATTGATGAGACATTCCTTGCACAAAAAGACTAGTTAGGGATGGCACTTGACTATTAGCTATGTGTGAACTAGGGAATGAAAGCTGGTCTACGAGCTGGACCACTCTGCCTTCATGTAGAAAACACATCACTCAAAAGAGTGAGGAAACAATAGCTCCCATGCTATAAATGTAGTCATGCCCAAGGAGTAGATTGTAATCTAAAGGTCCTTGGACTACCATCATGTTTAGATAAATGGTTTTCCTTCTCAAAGCTATAGGCAAATTTGGAAGGATCCCTAACAGTCAACTGGTTCCTTTGTCGAAGGCTGTCATATTTTGCATCTCAAGTAGAAGCGATGGCGAACCAAGCGCTTTCCAAGCAGTTGAGGAAAGGATACTCACAGAAGCCCCTTCATCTATGATAGTACCAACCATGACCATTCTGTAAGCTTGTACTATGATTCAGAATGGTACATTAGATGGTAGACGAGGTCTTCCTAGTAGATTCCAATCGAAGGAAATGACTAGGTTGCCTAGAGGTTGGATCGAATAAATAGTTGGATACATCTCTGACAAACTTCCTTCCTATGGTAAAGGAATGGGTATATTGCCCCCATGTTCATCAGAGTCTGTGTTTACGAAAAGAATTTGAACAATGTCGTTCTCATTCTTCTTGGTGACTGTATCATTTGAAAGTAGACCTTCTGAAGACAAGACTGGGTCAACTGCCATCTCATCCCGTAGACTTTGGTCCGGTGTGGACTCAGAGGGTTTATCTTCAATGATAGATGCTTCGACTGACCACAAAGGTGTGTCGGTCAGATTTTCAACTAGTGATGGACTGGAAAAGAGTTTCTTGTATCCAGGAGGAAGCCATAGCGGTGAAGCAGGACGGTTATCCAAGATTTTAGCTTCGTCTAGGAAGGGACAAGGATGGATGGCATGATCGCCTTCACAAAATCTACAAGGAATTTTAGATCTTCCCATTTTTCTAGTGACTTCGTTTTCACTAGTTGACAATTTACTTTCAACATGATCATTAGAGGTTGAGGACACTGGATTGTGCAAGCGGGGAGACCAGTCCCTTAAGATCCGTGGGATGTAAGGACAATCTTGATGATAGTGGTCCCCTCTGCAAATGACACATGGAGATTTAGGTTTGGATGGTGCAGTGTGTGGATTTTTGCTAGACGATGCTTGGTTGCTCCCTTTTGCCATTGGCTTCTTCTTCTTTTTCTCCTTCCCTTTCTTCTTCTTCTCAGTTACTTGTTTTTTAGCTTTACTAGCTTCACCAAGTGAAGAGGAAGAAGGAGAGGGAGAAACAAACAAAGTAAAAGGTTGGAGGGTAACTCTAGTATCATCTAGTTGCTGATTTGATTGCTCAAGGATCATGGTGCTTTGAACGAAAAAGGTTGAGAAGAGCCATACTGGCAGGCCAATTGTTAGTCTTGGAAGGGATAATGTGGCCATATGAGGTGCACCAACATCTCCCCAAGAGGAGAAAGGACTAGGATTCTTGGTGGACTCCATTTTCTCAACCTAAGATCAACGAGGGAACAGTGACGTTATTCTGATTAAAATAAATTTTATGACACTTTGACACAACTTGATTTTTCAGTTTTTAAAAGTCGAGAAAAAGCTAAAGATGACTCTAGTCGCCTTCGATTTTTAATGAGCCTGAAGTGACAAGTGCTCATATGGACCTTTTCTTTTAAGGAGTATGAAAAGGAACAAAAGTGACTACTCTAGAAATCTAGATAGAGGGATTACCAAACCAATCGCAAAACTGCAGAATACTTTTTACGTCACAGAAGTCAATCTTCCCGAATGCTATGTTCAGTACATTGCGATCGATAGGGCGACAGACATGGCTTCCTAAGGATAAAGGATATAGCCTATTGTGGCCTCCCAATATATGCTCGACGGTATGTGGGAGCACAAGTCCGTATTGGCACTTGTCGTCTCAAAGAGGAGGAATCACCCAACCTACAATGAAAGCAATAGTTACCAGGCTTTACGATGCCGGAATACGTCTCTAGCCTAGACTTCTAAATGTTGTGCATTAGGTTCCAAAGCATTTTTATGTTCATTAAAATTTATTTTACAGTTGATCTTTCTTAAGAAGTTTGCCTTTAAGGTTCACTACGTGATGTAGATATACAACTCCTAAATATGCAATCTAAGATGATAAACAGTTGTTTATTTCTCTTTTTGCAATGAAAATCCTAGCTACTAGAAATGAAATTCTTTCAACAAAGAGCAAAGAGCACACACTAAAATGCACTGTCCTAAATCAATCTCCACAAGCAGTCTAAATGAAAATGCACATGCATGTATTTGTTTTTAGCTTTCTTAATGTGTGAATGACAAAAATAATGCTAAGTACAAATCTGAATTATTTCTTCTTTCAAAGCGACAGTACTAACAATTTTATTTTCAAAAGACAAAAGGAAGACAAGGACGACACTTTGTGATTTTGAATTGAAAACTGCTTTCGACACTTGAAATACTATTAATTCAAATCAAATACAAGAGTAACAGTGTAATCGACTATCAAAAAGAGGAGGATTTTTTTTTTGACTGAAAACAACACTTGCGACACTTTCAAATCAAAAGATGACAATTCGATTAAGCTACCGTTTGTAAAGGAGAATTGTAAATGATGAAAAAATACATAAAAACATTCACAATTCTTTGTACAATGGAGGCTGAATAATGCAAAGGAAGGGAGTTTCAACAGTGGTATACTAATCACAGACAACAAAAATCCTGAATAAAGCTGAAGAGAATGAAGAAAAACCAAAATTTGGAGGCAGAAACAGTCTTATCTGATCATTGCACCTATAATACAGGGAAATAGGGATGCATCTCACCTACAACACACGGGAGGTGCGATGCATCTAGACTGTCAAAAGGAGACAGTGCGATGGTCCAGGGAGGAGACTTTAGCTTGGTTTTTGGTCACAGTTTATAGCTTAGTTCAGGGATTTAGGCTGCGCTAATGATAGTCAGTAAATACAAAACATAGGGGCTGATCTAGTGAGGTTACTTGAGCCACCACCAGGGCACTTAGGATGTTTACAAGTCAGATGTTTAATTCATAAACTAACCCAAAGATTGACTGAAGTAGCATTTATCTACTTTGCAGTTGCATAGCAAAATCAGTTTGAAGGCTAGCTGTCTTAACTTCAGGCTCCATTTGTAGTTTATAAAGTAAACAAACTAGAAACAAGCAAACAAGTTATTCGTTCCCCAGTGGAGTCGCCATTTTCTTATCGGGAAAACTAGTGTCCATTCAGAGCTGCTAGTCCCACTAAGATGGGTAGCTATCTTAGAAACAAACAAACTAATGTCACTTGTGTTTTCCTTTATGAAAAGTAGATGAGAGAGAAGCTGAGAGTACCAACCTTAGTCTTTTGCTTGGCTCCTTGCTTGTTTCCTCTCCCCTTTGACAGATTTTTGCTGCTCCTTCCTTGCTTGTCCCATTTCAAAGAACACCCCTATAGAGTCAAAGCAACATAATACCATCAAAGCATAGAGATCTACAATCATAAACAATATAGGATCAGATATATATTGACCATACAAATGCATATATCAATTCAATATTCAAAGACATACAAGAATATGGAAGAAAAAGCAAATAGCTTCATTGATAGAAGTAGTAGAAGAGAGGATTACAACCCATTGATCTAACCCACCACCATCCTCCCAGCATGAAAGCCCTTTTTCACCTCATGAAAAGCTAGATCACCCGACACTACGATGTTCCACAAAGAAACCAACAACACTTCCTTACAGGATGCAAAATTCCAGCCTTTGGATCTCTAGGATGAGGGATCCATATATAGATGTTTGTAGGTGGGTGAGTTATCTTCTAAGTTTTTTATTAGTGCCATTTCTCTGACACTTCTCAATTCCACTTGGAGATTTCATGATCTCTTACTCATCCCTGGGTAAATTCAGAGAGGCAAGTGTCATAGGAGAAGTTTCTAGAAGATTCCATGATCATCCACCTTGCAAACTCTCTCTGCCATTTGTCTACTCTCGCCCATCGCACCCCATAGAAGGGATTTTTAGTATGCATCACACCCCCCATGTGCATTAGGTGAGATGCATCGCACTTTCACCATGGAGCAGGCGAGATGGTCCAGTTTTGACCAGTTCTGAGCAATTTTTCATGGAGAACTTCTGGGAGATGATGTAATCAACTGACCTTGTTCCTTTAGGGTATGAAACAACACTTTTAGGGACTTAAAAGCCCTTGGTTTATGGACATATAAGATTGGGGTTGCAGTGCCCAAATATGTCTATAACAGCTGGTATTTTAGTTAAGTATTTGCAGGTTGATATTTGGGTATTTCGAAGTAAACCACATGGCTCATGCAGTAGCTGGAAAAAATAGAGCCACTTGTGGCTCCAACGGTCGTGGGAAACAGGTTAAATCAGAACCTTATAATTCAAATTCCTCCTCTGGTAAACCCAAGTAGATAGAATCCCACCTCCTGGATAATTGAGGATGTAGTGAGGGCATACCATGTAGGCTTGACCCCAATCCACCAGCTTATAGCTCATTGGGAAGCTGAGCTTAATGAGAAAGCAAGTATTCTCAATCTAGATTTGGAAGAATGGTAGGATTTGGTTCCACACCTAGGCCACTCATGGGGTCACACCTCCCAATACAAGCAGAAACTGCACTTGTATTGGATGATGAAAATCCTCATGATGAAAGCACTAGAACATATACCCTCAAGATCGATCACGCAGGCCATGACAATCCCAGATTACAGTCAAGATTTTTAGAAATTAAAATTTTAGGTACAACAACAAAGTGGTTGCCTTAGTCACATTGAGAGGCACATCTCTTGCATACCACAATTTGAACTCCCTAGATTGACTGCTAAAGGTCCAACCCCATTTGATTCTACAGAAGATGAATAGTGTGATGGTTCCCCTCTGTTTTAGTTTATATTATATGCCACTTTTTTGTATGTCCAATATTTTCAGTATGTTTACAGTTATCTAGATGTTAGGAAGTCCAAAGACATTCAGAAATTAATAGGTTGGATATATAGACTGATTTTATATTGTTTTTGGATGGTTTATCATGCTATTAAGTGGCCATCATATCTGGTTTCCTTATAGGTGGTTGAGGCCACCTAACCATTCTGATGATGGATGTATCCTACCCATTTTTGTGAAAATTAATGAAAAAGAAAAGAATTACCAAGCTTACAACAATATATATTATATATATTATAATATATATATATATATATATATATATAGTATATATATATATATATATATAATATTATATAATATATATATATATAAATTCTGGGGCTAGAGACTGGTGGAATGCCTATTAGGCGGGCATGCCACCCGCTAGCCTTTAGTCCGCAATTGGGCCGAGGGGTCGATTATGAGAACCAACCCCTTGGCCAGCAAGGGGGCCGGAGGCCAAAGGTATACCTATCAAGGCCCGAAAATCCTTCCCGTGAACCTCCGGCACCTGGCAGGGCCGAATGGTTGATTCCCAGAATCCAACCCTTGGCCCCAATTTTTTTTTAATATTTTTTAATATATTACAAAAAATATATCTAAAAACAAGAAAACATTTTTTTAAAACAAAAATAATTTAAAATTGAGTAAAATTAATTAATTAAAACAATATATATGGTTTTCAATTTTTTGTTTTGTTTTTCTTAATTTTTTTTTTTTAATTAACATTTGTTTTTCCATTTTGAAAAAGAATGTAGCTGTTTTTTTTATGGGAATGGGGTTTGGTTTTTTTTTTTTTTTTTTTTCGTGGAGGAACCCATAACCCAAAAAATATAAATTTTCTTATTTTTTCTCCTACAAATCTTAGAAATTTGAGTTGTTTTTCATCTTTTTTGTTATAAAAATATTAAAAAATAGAGCTTTTCATGTGATTTTTCCTGTAAAATATGATATTGAAAAAATAAAAATAAAAAAATAATAACAATAACAAAAATTAGTTTTTGAGCATAAAAACCATAAAAGAACATATTTTCCCCAAATTCCTCTTTAAATGGTCAAAATAGAAGGAAAACTAACCTTTGAAATGTGAAAAACTCCCATACAACGTGTTATCGATGCTAATGCAACTCCTTCACAAAATCGCTCCAAACTTTTTAACAAAACCTAGAGGACTTGATGTGATGTGTCGAATAGAAACAATGAAAGTTATTACATAGCGAATATTGTGGGATTGTTTTAGTGTTTGTCGACTGTGGGATTAAAATTAAAATTAAGAAAATGAATCTATAGTTAATGTTATAGGTTTAGATTAACTTTTATTCAATGCTGACTCAAAATAAAATATAAATTATAAAAATTAATTTAGTTACATAGTCAATGTTAAATAATAAAAATTATTTTAATTTCGAAGGAATGCATTAAAGGAACATTTTTGTGGATAGTTTGAATAGAAAGTAGGGTGAAATTTTTCAAGACCAAAATTTTAGTGAAATGTTTTCAAATACACTTTGGATGAAAATTTTGGAGGGAAATATTTCAAAGGAAATTTTTGGACGGAAATTTTTTAGTGAAAAATTTTGGGGGTGAACTTTAGAGGGAAAGTTTGAATCTTTAATCTATAAATTGTCATTGGGAGAGAGTGAATTTGTATCATTCAATATCTTTTGTTCAAAGGTCATGGATTCTTCTGATAGTGGAGTTTTTCTTTCTATAGCATCAACGTCTTCGTCACACAACAACACTAGTCATATTGATGAATATAATAAGAATTCATTCACTATGAATAAAGAGTCTATTGCAGTGCTTTTGGAGCACAAGTGTACCAAAAGACACCCCCTTAGTAGTGGATTGTTCCCTACAAAGGATCACAGTCAAAATTGGTGTTCTTAGTGGACAAACTTAAATAAACAAAAGATTGTAAATAGTGGAAACAATGCATGATAAACATAAACTAAAAAAAGAGGTACATAAATAAAACAATGCTCAAATGGTTCAAATACATCAATAATATATGGAAAAATCTCCCTTTTTTGATTGCTAGTGGTAGAGGTTGAATACAATAGATGAATCCTAAACACTTGAAGAAAATTATTTGAGCTATCGAGCTCAAAAATCCTTGGCAAGGGGGCTTCTTTCCTCAATCTCTTTGCAAGTTTCTCCTCTCTCTCAAAGAAGTGTGAAGACTCTCTTGTAGTGTTTTTGGAGCACAAATGTACCAAAAGACACCCCCTTAGAAGTGGATTATTCCTTGCAAAGGATCACAGTCAAAATTGGTGATGTTAGTGGATAGACTTAAATAAACACAACATTGTAAATAGTGGAAACAATGCATAAATAAAAATAAACTAAACAAAGAGGTACATAAACTAAAAAATGTTCGAATGGAGCAAACATGTCAATAATATATGGAAAAATATCCCTTTATTGATTACTGGTGATAGAGGTTGAATACAATAGATGAATCTTAGACACTTGAAGATAATTCTTTGAGATATGGAGCTCAAAAATCCTCGGAAAGGGGGTTTATTTCTTCAATATCTTTGAAAGTTTCTCCTCTCTCTCAAAGAAGTGTGAAGACTCTCCAATTGTGGATTCATCTTCTCTCACTAAGATGATGGGTTGCTTGGAAGTAATATGACCAACATGATAGTGCTCTTCACTTATTTGGTTTCAAAAATGCAATGGTGGTTTACTCAAACAACAATTTGGCCAGCATAACAATGTATTATACTTTGGTTCTCCCATGGCCTATTTATATGGAAAAATTTTGAATCCTTCTTCCCTCTCTTAGTACATGTATGATAAAGACACATGAGTAGGACAAGATGATTCCATTAAGGGATGCATGTCTTCAATGTGACTTGAATTTGGTTGTACTGGGCTGAACTCATGTCAGAGAATCGGCCCCAAGTGTGCAAAGTGGTCCCAGATTGTTGAGTCATCCTTTTCTACAACTGCGTAGATTTTGGAGGTTGTTCTGCATGTGCATTTATCGAAGAAATAGACGTGTGGCCTTAATTTCTTTTCTTTTATAAACTTTGGACCTTAGGAGAACATTGATTTTTAAGATTCATAATGTATTCGACTAGAAAATGTTTACATGTGCCTTCTGCTGGACACTTTTAGTGCCTTCTGGATTGTAGTAACAAGTGTACGCTTTTTTGGTGTTAACAAATACCCCTTGATGTATGAGGTTAGGAGGAACCATATAGCTGAAATACATCATGTTTTATTTTATGATGGAGAGTTTGATCGACTTTTTGAGAGAGAGGATAGCTTGTTGCAGAGATGAGTAGAGAAAATCCCCTTGATTGAGTATTAATGGTAACCATACTTTTGTGAAACCATACAATTATAAAATGTGTCTATATGTGGTGGGCATGTCCTATGCTCATTATGATGGTTAACTGGAATTGATTACAATATAGAAAAAGACCAATTGTGGTCTAGTTAACATTGTGCCGATTGACGTGTTGATCTTTGAAAATGATAATGGCTAACATCCTCAAGGGCATTTTTTGGTCCAATAGGTGTAATATGGTTCCCTTATGCATAGCCATGGTGAAGCACTGCTAACGGGGGTGTTTTTTTAATGCATATGCCTTAAGCTGCGGGTACCTCCCCCGTATCATAATATAAGCACAATTGAATGAGGTTCTTAGTGATGTGATGATCTTGGACTAAATGAATGAACTACAATAGTAACTAAGTATGGAACCACCTTAACATGGATGCTTGCCTTTGTGTCAAATGTCAAGGGGACTGATGACATTAGTGGGTGATAATAGTTTCCATTGTTCCATCTAGGGATATCCCCTTTGATTGGGGGAATTATCCAAGGTACTACCTCTTTGTTGGAATATATTTGTTGAAGTCGACAACAAAAGGGGTGTTAATCACCCGACATGGTGAGTCAGGGAATCAATATGAGATATGAACAGGTTGTAATAACTTGAGTCAGATAGGTATGATAGGAAGGGTTGTTGATATAGGAGGATGTGGATAGCTATCTTGAGGTTGGAGCTTGATGTGCTAATTGTGGTGGTCAAAACATGTTTACTGATAATGATGGTCCTAGAGTCAATGGGATTTCTAGGATAGGTGTGAACAAGTTCTGATAGGCATTTAAAAATGTAATGTGTTTTGTTGGTGAGAGGTAATTTGCACCCAAAGGTGACTAGAGACTACTGCCAGGTGTAGGTATTGAATTGTAAACACAAAATGTGGATGAGAGTTTTTTTTTTTTGAAAAAACCTTTGTACACTTGCCAAAAGAATATGAGGTTGGTTTGTATGTACAACCATGGAGACGAGTGCCCCATGATGACAGTGTCTTGCATAGAGGTGTGGTTTATTAGCTGAGGGTGAGGGCCTCATTGGTTGTGTTGTAACATATTTCGGCACACTGAAAATTAAAAATTTTCAGTGTGAAATTGCCTTTTTCTTCTGAGTTAAATACTGAGGGCATATATAAATTTTATGTTTTTGAATGATTTATTATTTTTATATATAATAATTATAATTTTAAAAATTAATTTTATTTTATAAAAATCATAATTATATATTTTTTATGAAAATTTTATTTAAAATTAAAATTATATTATAAAAATAAAATTTAATCCTAAGCTAAAATCATAAGCGCACTCAAAGCTAAAATTCAAAGTCAGTGAATAGGGTAACATCCGTGCAATTTTAAATGGCAGAGATTGTAAAAAGACAAATCAATGGTTTCCATTCTATTTGGGACCCAGGGTCATTTGAACTTTAACAACTGGGGGTTCTAGTTGTTTTTTCAAAACAACTTTTAGATATGTGGCATCAACAGGAGAAATTCGGACCCCCCTCCTTGAAAACCATTTACCACTAAGGAGGGAGCCCGAAAACCATACCCCATATTAATTAGAATTTTATATGGCGAGAATACTATTATGAAATAAATTTATTTGAGGATGGAAGGCAAAGTGTGTAAAATGGAATTACAAGTTAATATGTGACAACTACAGGTAAAATAAATTTTCGGTGCATGAAAATGAATAAAGGGAGGCTTTGCAATCATATATTGATGAAATTAATGTACACGAGGACAAAAAGATGTTTATGTCAATACATGTGAAATTGAAGTCAGAGTTACAAAGTAAAAATAGTTTATAGACATGGTGAAATCAAGTTATAGATGTGAAATTAGGTTGAGAGGAAAGTAAAAGAGAAAAGTAAAATACTCTACCAACTACACAAAACAAGACATGGATCTACAAAACCACATATGGTTTTTAATATGTAAATGAATTTCACAGAAAGGAAATTTATAGTGTGAAAGTAAATGAGTTTTTACAGGAAAGGAGAAACATGACATGGACTTACAAAACCACACATAGTTTTGTAAATAATGAAAAATGAGAAAATTTCAAATATATGGATGAATTTATCCATAATTATTATTTGAAAACATTTATGATTTTGAAATTAGTGAAGCATTGTCAAAAAGTGACATAAAAGCATTCCAAATAGATCTTCAGCAACACCCTAGATTTCAAGGCACAAAAATATCAATTGAAAGGAAAATGGCTAAAACAACAGTTCTAGATTTTAAAGGCATGGAGATATCAGCATTCATAACATCAAAAGATCAATAGATTGAGGATCATTATGCAAATTTTCAATAGTAATTCAACCAACTCCAGATTTCAAGGCAGATACTTGCAATAGTTCCATATTTCCTGCAACTAATAAGGAAATATTATTTGTTTTTAATATACAGTTGAGAATTTCATTCCAGGATTATTTTAATAGTTTAGGGGATATTTAGTCTATATATTGTTTTATTTTTAATAAACAAGGGTGGGCTTTTGATGCCACAACTCTACACTTTGTAATAGCTTCTCTTATTTGATTTCTAATGAAAGCCTTATGGCTCTGGTTTGACAAAATTTTGTGTTTCTTGTATGTTTTTCCACTATTTCCATATCTGTTTTCTACACATGTTTAAAGCATTTATAGGAAGGTCTAGGTAAGTGTAGATTGAGTATCAATTTATTCTTAAATCCCCCACAAAATCATAACCTTTAGAGAGAGATTAGCTTATTGGACTGTTTGTCCAAGATAACTCCTCTTTGACTGGTTTTTGCTTTATGCCTTTTGATAGTCATTAAAAGATATCATCTTATTGGACTCTGTCCAAAATAGCTCCTCTTAGAATTGGTTTCAGTTTGGCCTTTTTGAATACTCTGAATATGTTTTTTTGGGCTGTAGAAATATTATACATGCATCAATATTTCCCTAGTTGTTAAATAGTCAGTCTGACTGCTTAATTATTAGGAATCCCCTTACATTCTTCTACCATAATTCTTGAAAAAGTTAAGTCATTATGTCAGGCTGGAAGCTGACACTTTCAGAAGGGACCCTGTGAGAGAGGCCTTTAATCATGATTAAGGATTATCATTGATTGCCAACCATCCCCATTAAAACCATAAATATGGCCATTGTGCTTCAAAGTTTGTTGTTCAGTGACATGTGAACAACGTTAAACAAAGCCTCGTAACAACTGAGGGAGCCCCCTCTGGTTCAAGGGCCAGCTTGAACCTAAAGGTTGGTTGAGTTGGTTTCTTGGCGTAGTTTTTGTAGCCAAGGACTGTCTATAGGAAACATGTACAACATTTGGCATCATTTCTGGGGAGAAAAGTAACGAATATATCTTTCTCCAGGGAACGATAAAGTTTAGATCTATTTCTTATTGGTGAACAAGGAATAGGCACTACTGTTAGTTGCATTATTTTCACCTGGCAACTCCACTTTGTCATATGATGATTCCACTGGAAAACCGATCCCGTTGTTTTGAAATTTTAGTTGCCTTTACTGTTATTCCAGGTTCATTGATACTTGAAAGCAGTAGTATATGTTTTCTCCTCTCAGCCATGATCAGAAATCTAACATGTCTATAGGGGAAGCAACTTTTAAAGTACACCTATGAGTATAAGTTTTCCATGGGATTTTATGTTCATATTGTATATATTGTTCAGATTTTCAGTTGTTGGCAACGTGGTTTGTCAATAAATCCACTCTGCACTTGTTTACATTGGAAAGCAGATTACACCTAAAAGTGTAAAATTTTCCATTTCAATTAGATAGAGGTGTGGGATTGAATAGATATCTTGAGTTTCAGTATGCAATAGATCAATGTGTTCGTTGTTTATGATGGTGTGATTTGAAGAGTATATGATAGATCAACTTATATTTGCAGTCTCTAGAAATTTTTAGTTTTCACATTTCAGTATGAAAGAGTATCCGCATTAATGCAGACATATGGCTGCATTTTACAGCTGTAGGTTGCAGTGTGTAGTAGCAGAGTATTCAAATGACAACACTGATCCATGAGGATTTGTTATATTTCTACATAATATGGAAGATCAACGATTGAAGGTTTATAGTATGACTCCATGCCCAACACTAAAGACAATTGATCTACTAGTTCTATGCATCCCACAGGGGAAGCAATCCCCATTGGAGCCGAGCCGATGTTGTAACATATTTGGGCACATTGAAAATAAAAAATTTTGAGTATGAAATTGCCTTTTCCTTCTGAGTTAATTACTAAGGGCATATAAAAAATTTATGCTTTTAAATAATTTATTTATTTATATATAATAATTTTAATTTTAAAAACCATTTTAATTTTTATAAAAAATATAATTATATATTTTTATAAATATTTATTTAAAATTAAATATTATATATAAATAAAATCTAATCCTATCATCAGCTAAAAACATAAGCCCACTCAAAGATAAAAGTCAAAGTCGGGGTTTTAAATGGCCGAGATTGTAAAAAACCAAGGGAGCTAGGGGGCTCTGAAATTAGTTGTTTTTAAATGGCGGAGATTGTAGAAAAACCAAGGGTGCTAGGGGGGGTCTGAAATTAGCTGTTTTTCAAGCAGTTGTCTATAATGAGACTTTTTGGAAGCCTTTCTGGCGGGTTTTTCCAGTTAAAATCCGGCAGCAATTTATTGGAATCGCAAGTTTGATAGCTAGTTTCTCACAATCAAAGAGGCCCAGGGGTTTTTCATGGTGCTGAATCCAAATATGCAGTTAAAAAACCATTTTAACTGCTAAAAATCAAGATTTACCTCAATTTCTTCCGCCGGATTTCGTCACCGGAATCTCCAAAAAGTCACATTGTAGACAACTCCGTTTTTCAAAGCCCCACTCAAAGATAAAAGTCAAAGTCAGGGTAATTATAATTTTAAATTTTAAATGGTGAGAATATTATTATGAAATAAATTTATTTCACGATGGAAGGAAAAGTGGGTAAAATGGATGGTGCATGAAAGTGAATAAAGGGAGGCTTTGCAATCATATATTGATGAAATTAATGTACATGAGAACATAAATATATTTACGTCAATACATGTGAAATTGAAGTCAGAGTTATAGAAGTAAAAATAATTTTACAAGCATGGTGAAATCAAGTTATAGGTGTGAAATTAGGTTGAGGTGAAAGTAAAACAACAAAGTAAAATACTCTACTGACTACACAAAACAAGACATGGATTTACAAAACCACATATGGTTTTTAATCTGTAAATGAATTTCACAGAAAGGAAATTTACAGTATGAAAGTAAATGAGTTTTTATGGGGAAGGAGAAATAGGATATGGATTTACAAAACCACACGTAGTTTTGTAAATACATGAGAAATAAAAAAATGACAAAATTTCAAATAAGTGGATGAATTTATCCATAATTTATTATTTTAGGAGATACTTTCTGAATTTATTTAGTAAATTCATTCATGGAATGTTTGAAAACATTTATGATTTTGAAATTAGGGAAGCATTGTCAAAAAATGACATAAAAGAATTCCAAACAGATCTTCAACAACACCTTCACAAACCCCGGATTTCAAGGCACATAAATATTAATTGAAAGGAAAATGGCAGAAACAACAGCTCTAGATTTTAAAGGCATGGAGATATCAACATTCAGAACATCAAAAGATTAACAGGTTGAGGATCATTCTCCAGATTTTCAGCAGTCGTTCAACCAACTCTAGATTTCAAGGTAGATACTGCAACAATTCCAGATTTCCTACAACTAATAAGGAAATATTATTTATTTTTAATATACATTTCATAGTTTCATTCTAGGATTATTGTAACAGTTTAGGGGATATCTAGTCTATATATTGTTTTATTTGTAAAAAACAAGGGTGCGCTTTTGATGCCAAGACTCTACACTTTGTAATAGATTCTCTTATTTGATTTCTAATGAAAACCTTATGACTCTGGTTTGACAAAATTTTGTGTTTCTTGTATGTTTTTCCAATATTTCCATATTTTTTTTCTGCACATGTTCAAAGCGTTTATAGGAAGGTCTGGGTAAGTGTAGATTGAGTATCAATTTTTTCTTAAATGCCGTAGAAAATCATAACCTTTAGAAAGAGATTATCTTATAGGACAGTTTGTCCAAGATAACTCCTCTTTGATTGGTTTTTGCTTTATGCCTTCTAATAGCCATTAAAAGAGATTAGCTTATTGGACTATTTGTCTGAAATAGATTCTCTTAGAATTGGTTTTAGTTTGGCCTTCTTGAATACTCTGAATATGTTTTTTTTGGCTATCGAAATCTTTGACATGCATCCAAATTTCCCTAGTTGTTAAATATTCATTTTGACTACTCAATTCTTAGGAACCCTCTTACATTCTTCTACCATAATTCTTGAAAAAGCTAATTCATTCTATCAGGCTGAAAGATGACACTTTTAGAAGGAACCCTGGAGAGAGGCCTTTAATCATGATTATGAATTATATTTGATCGCCAACCATTGCCATTAAAACCATAAATCTGGCCATTGTGCTTCAAAGGTTGTTGTTCAATGACAGGTGAATAACATTAAACAAAGCCTCATAACAACTGAGGGAGACCCCTCTGGTTCAAGGGCCAGCTTGAACCTAAAGGTTGGTTGAGTTGGTTTCCTAGCATAGTTTCCATAGTCGAGGATTGCCTATGGGAAGCAGGTACAATAGGTTGGTCTCCATGTTGGGTTTGTGAGGTAGATGATGTGACAAAAATGGGCTATGAAATATGGATGAATGATGGGCCAAATGTAGGATGTAGAAGTGCATCTGTTAAGTCCTCATGATGGGTTGGGATATGGGACATGTGAAAAACGAGTGTAGCATGATGAGGCTTAACTTCAAGGTATGTACATGAGATGGTTCCTAGGATGGAGTGATGGGGTCATGGCTCCTTTTAGTGAAGAAGGGTCTACAAAGATGAAGGGAGCCATGAAGGGGGGTTCTATCGAATGTTTATCATATGCAAGGATTAGATGGTGATAAACATGGTCAAGTGTTGGGAATGGAAGCCCCCCAAGGCAAGGTTTGAGGCTTAAAGACCAAGTTTTGACCGAATCCTTTTGTGAAAAGATCCACTAATTACAGGCACTGAACGCGAAATTATGATAGAGTCATAAGGTTGTCAGCCTTCGTTTTGCAATGTAATGTCAGCTTAAAAGACCTAACCATGGTTCGCGGACCATGGGATTGTATAAATAGAGTGAGGCTCTAAGTAGAGAGAATAACTAAGATGGAATAGAGGAAAGGAAGAGAAGTACAACTGATTATGCTTAAGTGTAAAGTATGTATGTAGGTCGTAGAGTAGGGAAAGGCTCTATAGATGAGTGCGTAGAGGCCTAGTAGTCCACAATTTAGTGCGCAAACCCTTGCAACTGAGTGCACAGAGTAGGTCAAGTCTGTAACCATTGAAAGAATCAATAAAGAGAAAGTTTACCATATTTTTGTGCATCTTTTCCTGTTTTAAGACTTGATTGGATATAATTTGCAAGTATATTGTTTATATGTTGCGTGAACTTATTTGAATGTTTTGTATAACTAATTATAACATAAGACATCCAAGAATGCAAAGGTAATTAACTGGTATAGGAAGATAAGTAATATCTCAGGTAATAGCGCAGAGCGTCACTCTAGCAACGCAGAAGCTCCACAATCCCTGGTTAGGGTTGCGCGAAGGTTGTGTATTAGGGTGTGAGGAACAGGGAAGTGTGTGAAGTGACCTACGCGCAGGAACAAATAGTGAGACTAGTCGAATCTCTCAAACATCTCAAGGGCGCTGAAACTTGGTTCTAGTACCCTCCCAGACTACTTCGGGTGAGACCTCAGTCCATGCTTCGTGGATTGTTACCGAAAGGGCCAGTAGTATAGGGATTTGTTTGGATAATCAACTCTGAACCTCGGTTAGGCCCCAACAAGCCAACAAATGGTTTTTTTGCCAAGACTGGGATTTGCATAGAGATGTCTGATGTTATATCACTAGAATCCGATAAAGAAAGGAATTGAAGATTGGTTGGACAGGAAGATTCACGAGTTTGTAGCGCAGGAGAATATGAATCCTTGACTATCAAAGGAAGAGTGGTTAGACTGCTACTTATATATAGATATCCACAAAACTTTCTTTGCATCCTTCCCCACTAAATTGTATGAGTGGATCGCGAAGCTAGCAGATAGCCAAGGAAGGTGTAAACTCAACAAACCTATTGTATGGACTCCAGAATTGGCGTGCAGACTGGAAGCATAGGAAGATAAGATCACATGCATTGTCGATCACTGGCTCAATTGAATCATAGGAGGATTCATCACCGAATTTGCAGTAGATACTTCAGTTAGTTATAGCGAGGCAGAACAACGCTTCCTCAAAGGACCGCGAGGTAAGTACATTAAATATTTAAACACCTGGATTAAAATGCTACTGTGTGAAAAGCGGGTTATGTGAATAAATTGATGTTTGGGGCTATGCAAAGTGGGAGAATCTACAGAAATGAAGGTAGCACAGAACTAGAAACTAGCCCCTTGATTCCACCTTCATGAGGGGGTGAAGAAGAGCTCATGAAGGTCTCACCAAGAAGTGCGAACAATCTGATAAGATAGAGAATTCCATGCATACCACCCCCACCCACACCACTACTAGTTTCACTGTCTTCACCCACATATTCGCCCATACCACCTCCGCAGCCACTACGAAGTAGTATGGCAAGTGCGATAAATATACCAGTGTTCAACGGAGTAGGGAATGAAGATCCGGATCAGTGCTGGTTCATGATAAAAGTGATATGGGAAGCACAGGGAGTCACAGATGAAAATATAAAGAAGAAAATGTTGGTCAGTACTTTGCAGGATCGCGCGCTGACCTGGTACATTAAGCATTCAAATGACAATCCGTATGTGGGGATCGCGGATATCCAAGTGGTGTTAAACAAAGAATTTAGCAGGCCGAAGTTGGAGGCACAGTTGACCATTGGGTTCAAGGAAATCACAATGCTACCAGGTGAGACCTTGTGGGAGTTGGATCAAAGACTGAAGTGCATAATTTGTGAAGTGAACATGAGGTTGATAGATGGGAAACACCATGAATGGTTTGTAGCATTATTAACACCACATCTATGGAATGTGCTATCGCAACAGAGGCTAAGCACTCAAGTTGAGGCCTTGGAAGTCGCGATGAGAATGCATAGGACCTAGATACAAGATCCTAACCTGGGAGTGCATCATATTCATGCGTAGTTGAAAAACTTGTGCATGGAAATGCAGAGTTTGAAACAACATAGGACAACTCGCCTAGAGATGTGCGCTGAGGTATGGTGTGTAAAATGCAAGGGCCATGGGCATGACAAAGACCGCGTCCCAGTGTTCGCGAATTACCTTACAGGAGGAGGGCCAATGCCACTAAGACTGGAGGCAAAAGAAGGACCAAGCATGGAGCCTACACTATGGTGCGCAATTTGTTAGATAGGAGGAAAGCATGCTACAAATAACTGTCATCTATTCCAGAAGTATACATAAAATTCATAGCACTTGTTCTGTAATTTCTGTAGGTTAGTAGGACATGATGAGCACACCTGTAGAAGTTATGAGTTGATGATGGATCAAACTCCTACCTACAGAGTTCAGGCCAAAACATGGCCCCTCGATCAAAATGCAGGAATGGTGTGCAACATATTTCAGGGGCACAGAAGAGGCCAAGGTGGAGGGGGACTAGGAAGGGTTTGAGGACAACTAATATGTTACAATTGCAGAGGGCCGGGGCATTATGCCTGCGATTGTACGAATCCAACGCGACCATCATGCTTGTATTGTATGTTGTTTGATCATGAGACAAAGGACTGTCCCACACTGATAGCGAGGTTGTGCGATAAAGGAGCACTCCAACCTCCCCCAACTTAGAACTTGTAAAGGGTGAGGTCTGAGCCACGCGAGGAAGACCTTAATGTAGACATCAGGCTTCGAAGTGGAATTATGACAGAAGATGACAAAGGCAAGAAACCTGAAGAAAGTACCTAGGTTCGCAAGGCTCCAACGAAGGAACCAGAATTTGATTTGGAGCGCGCTAAGGAGAATTTCATATTAGTTAAGAGGAGCTTCGATGATGCCCCCACTTCAGGAAGTAAAAATAGACGGGAGACAGAAATGGACCCATCGATGCTCACTACATTCTTGGAGACATGCATGAAGTTGTTGTGCAATAGTAAGGCTGTAAAGGGGTAGCAAGAACTCATAACTAGATACGTTGGGACCGTGCTAGGAGAACTACGTGTAGCCCAGAAGCTCAGGAAGCACACAACTTGAACAAGAAGAGAGATGAGATTGACTGTGTATATTGGGGAATATGAGATGGACCAAGTGATTCTGGATATAGCCTGATTGGATGTGAATGTCCTGCTAAAACGGACATGGGAGCACATGGGCAGGCCTGCGTTGCAATGGTCTCCTATGCAACTACAAATGGCGAACCAACAAAAGATCCTACCTATGGGGAGATTGCAGGGAATCATAGTAGATATCTAAGGGGCAAGCTCGCTAGTAGATTTCGAAGTCATAGAGATTGTTGATGATAGCAATCCCTACCCTGCACTATTGGAAATGGATGGAGTCACTGACATGAATGGAATGATAAATATAAAGAAGCGCAAGATGATCTTTGAGAAAAAGTCTCTATGCGTAGTGGTACCTTTAGACCCTGTAGAAGGATCGTGCTACACGGAGCCAGTGCATGACTATGACAATGATGACGATCTGGACCACATCTACAAGATAATCACATGGGAGAAAGATTGGGTAAATCCAACTGCGGATGGTCGAATCTCATGGGAGCGTGAAAGCTCCTGCACATCGGATTCTGACAAGGAGATAAAATGATGGTAGAACCGGTTACATGAGGTAACCACGCTCAACTGTAACATGATGACGAAGTCGCTGCACTACGTAGCAATATTGGTAAGTGATCTGCCTATGTATGATGGGTTAAGTGAGGTGGATGACTTTCTGAACAAATTTGAAAGAGAAATGTTGGAACAGCAACGCTTCGACGCTCTAAAGTGGGTAATGTGCACTACACCAGCGAAGTGGTGGGGTACACACCAAAGATGTTTTGAGGACTGGCACAATTTTCGAAGAATGATGCATACACGATTTGGAAAGCCTTCGATGTGATTAACAGACAAGATGGTTAGAAGAAACGACTCGTGCACCCACCTATCCAAGTGGATACATGCATATGGTGTGAAACCTGCACGAATGCACACAATCCTCGCGGTAGGAGACATGATTAGTAAGAAGGTGTGGGTAAGACAATGGTGCGAATGCCTCCTCTGGTTAGGACCATGAATTATGGAAAGAACAAGTGCACAGAAAGATATCCGTGTAGAAGCCTTTAACAAAGTACGCAAAGTGTTGAACAAGGTCCACAATGCGAAGCGGATTGACTGGGACCTGTGCGTACCAACAGTTCTATGGGCTTATAGGACTGTGTGCAAGAACCTGACTGTGCAGGCACCACCAAGGCTGAAGTATAAAGCAAACATTGTAAGCCCTATAGTACATGAAAAGCTTAGACCACACATGATAGCACTGGTAGATACGATGGTTCGTGAAACCTTGGAAGAAGAAATCCAATAGGGAAACTCTAGGCTCCAAAAACTTGAGGAAGAAAGGGTACAATTAAGGAAGAAAAGCACTCTGGTAGACGCAGAAGTCAAGAAGCTGGAGGATGAGGTAAAGGAAGATTTTATCAGTAAAAAGACCAGGGTGATGAGGCAAGATGTGCATGATCACAAGGGAAAATTTGAGGCCTATCTCCGTGAATTGATCAGTATGATGCCTTGGTTTGGAACACACATTACTAAGCGAATCAACCAGGGTAGTGCATTGCTGATCATAAAGCGCACGATGCCACATGTAATGATAAAAGGTGGGTATTTTCCAGGAAACATGATGGATGATAGGATGAACATTTACATAGGTGGTGTGACCACCTGAATTGTTGAGGGAAGTATAGTCTTAGTGCTCCAGACAGTTGAAAGGAAGCATGGGACTATAAACTACTCTGCCCAGGAGCTGTGTGATGTTGGAGCTGCGAGCAGAAGCAAAGAGTCACAAGGTCCACAACCACAGACGAAGTGTTGTGTTACCACACAGGTTTGTTAGAAAGTGATCATTGAAGTCACTATTCACAATGGGATGCTCGACTTGAGACCAAATGGAGCAGGCAGTAGGCATTTAAGACACAATTTATGGGCAAGATTTGGGAAAATCTGCCGCCAAGGGAGCATTAATGAACCAGATTTGGAGGGAACGGTCGAATTAAAATTCAAAAAGCACTATAAATTACAAGGGGCTACCCAGCAAACAACACTTGGTCATTTGCTAATTGAGCGATTGAGTAGAGCCCTGTTTGTTTTGTGCCAAGGGTTGATTGAGCCCCTGATTTCATGAGTGATAGATTTCTCAACAAACATGATGGTAGCAATTGAGGAAGTTATGGAAATAACTGAATTGACTACCGAAGAGGTTGTGCAGGCCTTGACTATGGGGGATGCTCTAAAAGGCATCGGGATTGTGGCAGAAATTCCAAAATCACCACGCACGCCAAGACCCAAGAAGGATAAACAAGTGATGGTTCCCATATGTGTGTCCCCACGGAACCCGCTATGCACCAAGTTGTCAATGGAGGACAAGGGGAAAGTCGTCACCATAGAGACCGATGAAGACGAAGAAGACCTGGAGGACCTAATTATCGAAGAGGACAAGGACCAAGGCATGGAGGAGGAGCCTGCACACCCCCCAAAAAAGCTACTCTCTTATTTCCCCTTGTGGAAAGGGAATGCTAAAGTGCCCAAGGACCTTGATGAGACTAAGAGCTCGCTCTAGACCTCACTCCTCCCAAACAACATTATTTTTGAGGGTACACACCTGGGGTGGGTGCCGAGCTTCAAAATTTGATGATTGGGACCTTGCTGACCATGAGAAGTTCCCTCACCTTGAGGCCTCACACCTCATGAAGCCCAAGTAGAACATCGTGGTGGGGGTTACAAAATTAGAGCTACAAAAGTGGTTTCACAGATTAGAAAAAGGAGGGATACTTAAATTGCTCTGGGTGCCGCATTTCCACCTTGCTCCAATAACTATTTTCATCATCAGGCAATTGCTCTGCCTAGTGCATGATGGGTGTTTATGGCTAGAGGAGCTCATCCCCATCACGAAAGACTTGATTCACTGCATTACCTAGCTTCCACATAAAGGAGAGGACCCCACAGACATCTCGGAGGGGAATAGCAGTGACTTGGCCATTGCGGAAGCCATGAAGAAGAAGTACACACTAGAAAAGAAGAAAAGGGGCTATGCCATATCTAACATCAATGGCAAAGTAGTGAAAGTGGTGACCCAAATATTGGTTGGTAAGGTTATGCGCAAGTGTCGTGCAGATGAGGTACCCGCGCTGGTGGTAGCACTAGCTGAGCAGTGCGCGGAGGGGGTCTAGTTTAATTGGTCTAAGTTCCTCTGCAAAGAATTTTTGGAGAATTTCCATGAAGCCCAGGAATAAGGAAAAACATTCCACTATGCATGGTTTCTGCTATCCATAATGATCGTGGCAGGGGAATTGTCGAAAGATAGTCAATTCCCCACAATTTATAGGGATCTGCGAGAGGCCGCAAAGTATGCTTTGCTTTGGGCCACAAAGGATGCCAATAAGATCTATGACAGTAAAATATTCTAGGTGTTCATGGAGATGAGCCTCAGAATGGGGATCAACCACAAGCCATGGTTATCGCCCACTATCTACAACAGCTTGCATAGTTTTGTAAAATTTAAAGTGGACATCCATAACATATACATTAGAGCATGCAAGGACTTGGCTAAACAATGGAGAAAGCTACCCTTTGTAGCCATGGACGATGTCATCTTTAACGTACTAGAGACATGGGTGTTGGAGTGGCATGCTCTAGAAATTGTAGATATAGAGAAGTCAGTGGCACAAAGAAACAAAGAAGAGGCCAAACTGTGCATCGCATAGTTGGTGGAAACAAGAAAGAAGGAGGCAGCGACAATAGAAGCGTGGGCAGCGTAGGATGCTGCACATACAACAACTGAATAGGAAAAGGCCACACCAGCAGCAGTAGCACAGGAGGCAGTTGCAAAGGCATGCAAGGGCCAAATGTTGCCTTCACATTGGCAGGAAGCAGAGGAAGAAGAGGGAGGCATGGACCCACAAACCATGTCAACATAGTTGAAACGTTAGCACCCAGCCGAGCAGATAGGGCCACACAAGAAGGTCAAGGCATCAAAGTTTTCTATTGACTCGATCACCCTAACCGAGGGTGATCTGCACAACATCAGTGAGATAGTGCACAATGTCACCTCCAAGGCCCTCCAAAATTTCATGCAGGAGAACCAGATTTTGTTGGGGGCCCTCAGAGCACAACTGTAGGAGTTGTAGGTGTGCCCTCCTCAAGCTGGTACCCTTTCAACTAGCCTCGCAGTCGGAACAATGATAATAGAACATATGTTGCATGCTTGGGTGACAAATACCATAGTGTTGCCAGAAGGAGAACTAATGACAACAAATGAAGTCGACAAGCCTATGGTTAGTGCACTGAAGGGTCTCAGTATCAATATTGCTGCACTCCCGCGGGAGACCTTATATATTCTGAAAGATGGGATAACTGTAGAGCTGTGAGCTAGGGAGAACCATGCATTACAAGTCCTCAATGAGTAGAAAATCAATATCGAACAGTTGAGCTTGCAACGCGATGAAGTGTTTTCATAGAATTGATAGCTGGTATAGGTAATCGATGAAGCTTGTCAAAGCATCCCAGAGCTGGCCATCCTAGCAGACACTCCAGCAGAGGCACGCATCCACAGATTAGAAGCAGGGGTACGTGAGGCGCGGGAGGAAATGAAAAAGGTTTAGTTGGAGCTGAACCTTCAGATCATGGAGATGCGGTTAAAGGCGTAGCCGTCCACCCCTTTGGAAGTCAGAGAAAAGCGCACTAGTGCTATTACAGCATGACTGGATGAGATTGGCAGTGCAATGCGAGACTGCACTAGCATGTTGGAAGAATCATTTGAGGTCCTCACAAATCTGTAGGAGGACCCCAACATCCAGTGCTTAGAGACAGAGGCATGAAAACTCAAACAACAGTATGACAGCACCAAAGGAACTGCAGAGATGGTGGCCCTCACTTAGAGGCTCGCGCAGATGTAATAGGCCAAAGTGTTGAAGGAACATGTGGATGTGGCACGACACAAGGAAGCAGTCTTGAAGGTGTGTGTTCATCCTTGGATCGATGAGGCCTTCACCATTATAGTAGAAATTGAAGGCAAGCTCACACACATGCAAGGGATACATGCATAGATCCAGAGAAGCACTTTCGACACCGCGGTCTCAGAACAAGACATGTAGCAGATCCAGCAGGCAACAGCTCAGTGCACTGTCGACCTTGCCGTAGTTTGAGAAGAGTTGGAAGGAATCTGTGCAAAGATCTCTGTGCCGATAGAGTAACTTGAGGGTGAGTCATGATGTTTGTGTTGGGGGCTTGTTGGGCATATAATCACCCCAAGGTAGGTTTTGGGGCTTAAAACCCATGTTTTGACCAAATATTTTTGTAAAAAGCTTCGCGAATTACAGGCGCAAAGTGTGAAATTATGATAGAGTCACAAGGTTGTCTTCCCTCATTTTGTAATGTAATGTTAGCTTAATAGACCTACCCATGGTCCGCATACCATGGGATTGTATAAATAGAGTGAGGCTCTAAGTAGAGAGAATAGCTAAGATGGAATAGAGGAGAGGAAGAGAAGTCTAAGTGATTACACCTAAGTGTAAAGTGTGTCTATGGGTCGTAGGGTAGGGAAAGGCTCTGCAGTTGAGTGCGCAGAGGCCTAGTAGTCCACAGTTGAGTGCATAGACCCCTGCAGCTGAGTGCGCAGGGAAGGTTGAGTTTGTAACTATTGAAAGAATCAATAAAGAGAAATTTTACCATATTTGTGTGCATATTTTTCCTATTTTAAGACCTGATCAGGTATAATTTGCAATTATACTGTTTATATGCTACACGAACTTATTTGAATGTTTTGTATAACTAATTATAACATAAGACATCCAAGTATGCAAAGGTAATTAACTAGTATAGGAAGATAAGTAAGATCCAGTGTGGTTCTAGAAGCATAGAAGCTCCACAATCCCTGGTTAGAGCTGCGCGAAGGCTATGTATCAGGGCGGGAGGAATAGGGAAGTGTGTGAAGTGACTTGTGCATAGGGACAAACAGTGAGACTAGTTGAACCTCTCAGACATCTCAAGGGTGCGGAAACCTGGTTCTAGCACCCTCCCATACTACTTTGGGTGAGACCTCAGTCCACACTCTGTGGACTGTTGTCGAAAGGGCCAGTAGTACAGGGATTTGTTTGGCTAATTAACTTTGAACCAGGGTTAGTCCCCAACAAGCCAACATTGGGATGATGGACCTTATGGTGCAATTTGGAGAAATTATGTTAGGATATGCAAAGCTTTGGGGAAGCCTATCATGTTGAGTGGAGAATGATACCTACTATGTTATTTCCTTAACTGATCGTTGGTCGAAGTGGATCATGTGTGAGGTTCCTGTAATGGACACAACCAATACCCCAAGTGAAATCATTGTTCAAGACATACATATATAATGAATGCTATAGTTTTAGAGAGTTTGAGAAGTACATGACATGAGTTTCTAAGTATGTGATAGGCCAAAAAATGATTTTTTTTGCATTTCCCAGAATGGAGGGTTCCATGATGAAAATGGCATGGTACTGATCTTGTGTCTCTTCCAGCATTGCTAATGGATCTCCCAGTCTTCTCTAATAAACCCCAAAATATGGAAAAAAGGGTGATAGATAGGGTGAAGGGGCCCAAATATCACTCAAGTTCTTTGTTGAGCTATGGAGTTCAAAGAGCATCCTTGGAGATTTTCTTGTCGTTGTGGTCAGCCTGAGTACCTAAGATTCACGCGATGGGATATAGGTAAGACCCTGTGCCCTAGCCTCTGTGAATTTTATAGTTTCTAGGTTAGGTAGGCTGTACAGGGGTCCCTTGTATGACACTTTAGGGTTAACGTATGATGACCACATGGGCGACTCATCAAGAGTTGTGCGGTCATTGTGCAATCCTTGGGGTTTTGCACGGCGACCTTGTGCAAAGTACTTACTCAGACGCATGCAGTGCACTTCTAAGTGAGGTAATTTCATGACAAAATCCCGCGGGGTTCGCTGCAACTTACATGTTGGTTTGCGCGCACCATCCATCTATTTTTGAAATAGGTGCACGGTGGGGCAAAATTACCTATTTTGTCCCCTTTTATTTTTTGAAAACCTAGGGGGGTTTATTTTTTGACTTGTGGTATCCCAGGTTGCAGGATGATCTAGCGGGAGATAGATTGGGTGACACTCCAGACTATCGTGGCAAAGGATCTTGTAGCGAGTCAGCTGCTAGTTCGATGGGGTCTTCTAAAGTTCTTTCAGCACCCTCTAATGAGGTCGCAATATTGGTTCTTGCAATTTTTAGTGTGATGTTGGGATCTAAACCATAATATTATGGTTATCTGACTCACTAACCTACCAATATCAATTCATACCGATATCTACTTTGTCATAGGTTTGATGCCTTGTGGGGAGGTACTTCCCTATCCACTGCCAGCATAGCACGTATTGCAATGGTTTTGGACTTAGCCGACCGAGCAACGTTGGCTATGATTGTTAGATTGGTGGGGTCAGCATCTCCCCACCAGTGTTTGGGGCTCCACATGGTAGTGTTATAGCATATACAGGTAGGGAAATTTTTTTATTGGCTCTGTTTACTGCGTCAGGGGATGCTGTCATAGCTCACAAAAGTGTGGCATGGGAAGCTAAAGAGTGTCTACTATGGGAGTGTGCTCTGTAGCATACTCTATGAGTGGGTGGTTATGCTTTTCCCTCTTCTTGCAGTACTAGTGGAGCCTCTTATGGACTCGCACATGTGCCACTAGGGAGGGGCGATGCCAAGAACTGGTGGCAGAGTGGTGGGGCGCTATTGGAGTGCCATGGTAGAGGATTGGTTTAACTCCAATCCTCATATGATTTTGGAGTTTCCATATCACAGGGTAGAATTGAGAGGAAATCTAGATATGGGGCTTCCTTAGGGACCTAGGTCACAATAGGTATATTTTTTTTCTACATGTGTATACATATGTGTGCTTTCATGTATTTGTTTATGGCTTTTTATTTACGATGATGTTGACATTATGATTTGTTTACTTGCAGATGTGCAACCTCCAGGGTGTCCACTAGCCTACCTGGTCGTTCATGATCAGAGGCACTTGGGTGTTGCAAGGGTTGCTCCTATTCCATAGCGACCAAGGGTAGCAAGGCCACCAATTTTTCCTCGAGTGTTGGCTGCATAAATCGATCTTACGGACAAGACCGATCTCCCTAGTATCAGAAAATAGTCTAGCAACAAACAGACAAACAAATCTATCTTTCTCTAGACATGCAATTTATAAATAAATACTATAAAGGTATTAAGACCCTACCTTAGATCCAGTGCTTATTTGTAGTAGTCATCCTCCAATCGTTCGAAAAAGTTATCTTTGAAGACTTGCATTCACAAACAAGCAAACATTAAATAGCATCTGCATAGCAAATATCATAAATCATGTCTATTATGGTGATCAAGGAATCCATAAAATAAACTATGAATTAACAGCTTATTGAAACAATGTAAACAATGAAATGGGAATTGATACTGTTACCTGTTTTGTAGAGATAGCAAAAAATTGACCCGACTTTGAAAAGGGGCAATGCAGAACACACATGTTATTTTTAGAGCATAGTTTTTGGCACTTTAAATAACCCATACGATTACCCATTTCATAGGGGTAGTAAAAACGTGACCCGATTTTGAAAAGTAATGATGCAAAATACACTTCTTCTTTTTTCGAAGCATATTTTTGACACTTTAAATTTTCTTATGTATGAAATATAAATATTCGTTTTTAAATGTTAGTGATTTTCATATCAATTTTTAAACATGTAGATGCAACGTGTTGATGTAGCATACCTTTTTTTAGAGAACTTATTTTTCACACTTTAAAATTTATTATGTCTAATTTTTTTTAAAATTATGATTACTTAACGAATTTTCAAGTTGCTTTATTATTATTATTTTTTTTTAAATGC
>APFE030593997.1:44796-79655 GCA_000404065.3 Pinus taeda | reverse complement strand
TGGGGTCATGATAAAATATTTTACGCTATTATTTCGAAATGTTGAAATTTTACCCTTAAAAAAAAAAAATTATCCCAACATCAACACTTTTCGTTTGGGGGTGTATTTTGCACAAAATTTACCATTGAAGAAAAAAATGTTATTCGAACATCAACACTTTGTTTTGAGGGTGCTTTTTGGACAATTGTTGCACAAAAAATTGGCTTTCACCGCCATTTTTAAAACATGTTGAAAATTTACCCTAGAAAAAAAAGGTGTTATTCCAGCATCAACACTTTTCCTTTTTAGCACTGTTTTTGATGTTTTTTCAGGGTTTTTTGGCCAAAGTTCCCGTTTTGAGTTTATAGTTCCTGTTTCAAAGTTTACATTGTTTTGAGAAAAACAAATTTATTTGTATTAACTTTGAAGTAGAAGAACCTTACAACCTTTTCAGCATTGATGTTGAACAAGCTCTTCCTAGGGTTCGGAACAGGAATTTCCTTTACTTTGACAAGCCTTGCACTCTTCCAAATGAGATATTAGAGGTATGTAATCTCTCCTCATAAAAACTCAACTGAAGAAGACTAAGTTCCAACAACATTTCACCTCAAAAATATTCAGCTTCTAACCTCCTCAGTAGCCAGCCCAATGCTTCTTTTTATAGTGCAGAGGAGGAGGTTACAGGTCCACCTATGAAGGGATAGAATCCTCCTTCAAAAGGATAAGCTCCTCACATCAAGGGGTTAGCTCCTTAAGATATGGGATACATGAACCTTAAAAGAGCGAACTTGCCACCTCAAGATTCCTTCTAAAAGCTTCTAGAAATGATTGAAAGTGAGCTTTTCAGAATATACTCATGCCTTTTTAATTTTACAGGGGTCTGCACCTTTAACAAAGAGACAGAGTGATCAGGTGCATAGGAGACATGACCATTAGTTGCGGGACTGCAGGTAATACAAAGAGAAAGTATGGAACCAAAGTTTCAAAGACTTTGAGGGCTTTTCTCTTACTTTCAAGCCTTGATAAAAGGAAGTGATGCTTTAGACTTGCAAAGGGGGAAAGTATGAGTGTTAATGAACTCACATAGATAGTAGAATGTCAAGGTGAAAATTTTTAGTGCAACATCGAGGCGGTGTAGAGTGCCCAACGCAATGAAATTAGTTTAAGATTTGTGGGCTTTTTTGGGTGTGGAGCCTGATTATCTTCTTTATTAAGAGGTATCACCGCATTGGACCCCAGTTTGTACTGGGATGGCAACGTCGCCCGTTTTTCACCACCAGGAGGGGTCAGAACGATTTTTAGAACCCCCCCTTGGTGGGGGTTTGTGGGCAACACCCTTGAAGCTAAAAATAGATGTAAAATTTCCTTGTAAAATATTGTAATTTCGTAGTCAATATGAGTTGTTCATTAGGCAGATGATCTAATGGTAGAAGTTATGTTTAATTTAGGGATTTTTTTCCTAAAGGGCAACCCCTCATTATATATGAGGGAATTGTATTACAGTTGTGTAGGTGCATATTTTGAGCAACAAAAGAGAGAGGAGATTGTGTGAGAGAAAAGAGGAGATTACAACGATTTTGTTTTAGGTTGTATCTCTTGATTTTCTTGGATAATATAAAGCAAGGACTGGTTGTTTCTCTTTGGATGTAGCTCGAATTGGGCAAACCACGTATATATGTGGCTCTCTTCTTTTATGTGTTTTTTTTGTTTATATCTGTGGCTCTCTTCTTTTATGTGTTTTTTTTGTTTATATCTGTGGCTCTTTTCTTTTATGTGTTCCATTGCTCTGTAATATATAATTTTCTAACAAATAGTATCAGAGATGAAGGTCTATTTGGCTGATAAACTCGCAAAAGAGAAGGTTCCTTATTCGAGTGGGAGAAATGGTGGAAGATGGTAGGTTTAGGGTCAAAACATTTAATGGCCAAAACTACCAGCTGTGGAAGAGGCAGATTGAAGATTATCTATATCAAAAATATCTATACCTACCATTGAGCGGAAAGGAAAATAAGTTGATGAGTATGACAGACACATAATGGGATCTTCTCGATAGAAAGGCACTTGGAACAATACAATTGTGCCTAGCAGTGTTGATAGCCTTTAATATTTCAAAGGAAATGACAATAAAGGTTTTAATGTCGGCATTGGCCAAATTATATTAAATGCCCTCAGCCTCAAATAAGGTATTTATTATGAAGCATTTATTTAATATGAAAATTTCATAAGGTGGATCCGTTGTTGATCATTTAAATGAATTTAAGACAGTTACCAGTCTATTAAGTTCTATAGGGGTAACTTTTGATGATGAAGTTAGGGCTTTGTTATTTCTGTGCTCATTGCCAGATAGTTGGAATGGTTTAGTTATGGCCATTAGTAACTTTATCTCTAGATCTAGTACTTTAAAGTTTCATGATGTTGTCAGTGCAATCCTTAGCATGGAAATGTGGCAGAAAAGCTCTGATAAGACATCAGGTAATGCTTTGACTGCAAAGACTAGGGGAAGAAAAATGGAAAGAGGAAAGAGCCCAAGATATCGCAGTAATTCAAGGAAAGGAACATCTGAGTCCATATTGGGGATAGTGTGTTGGAAATGAGGGAAGAAAGGACACTTGAAGAAAGACTTTAAGTTTCGGAAGGGAAAAGAGGGAGACATGCAGCAAGAAAATAATCATGAAGCGAATTTGATAGGTGATGTGTGCAAGATCCTTTGGTTCTTTCATTAGAAAATATTATTCATCCTTGGGTGGTAGATTTAGGGGCCTCATTCCATGCCACACCTCATAGGAAACATTTTCATGATTATGTTCAAGGATATTTTGGACAGGTTCATTTGGGTGATGATAAGCCCTGTAAAATCATTGGAATGGGTAAAGTTTTCATAAAACAACAGAATGGAAACCAGTGGCTATTGAAGGAGGTAAGGCATGTTCCAGATCTGAAGAAAAATCTAATTTCAATAGGGCAGTTGGTAGGTGAAGGTTGTGTAACTACTTTTGCAGATAAAACTTGGAAGGTCACTAAAGGAGCCCTGGTAATAGCAAAAGGAGAAAATGTTGGTACATTGTATTTATGCAATGGTATTTCTATTTCTATTAATGCTTTAACCTATATAGGAGAAGATATAAAATTGTGGCATTATAGGCTTGGGCACATGAGTGAGAAGGGGATTAATATTCTTCACTCAAGAATTTTTTTTCCAGGTTTGAAGCATGTTGATTTGGAATTCTATGAGAATTTTGTTTATGGAAAACAAACGAGAGTCGGATTCCTCATATTTGGGAAAGGGAAGAAGAACAAAAAAATTATATGTTGTGCATACAGATGTATGGGGACCTTCTCATGTAACCTCCCTCAGTGGCTCTCATTATTATGTTACTTTTATTGACGATGCAACTAGAAAAATCTAGATTTATTGTATTCGAAATAAATCTGATGTATTTGATACTTTCAAGAGATGGAAATTTTTGGTTGAAAATGTGACAAGAAAAATTTTGAAGTGTCTCAAATCAGATAATGGAGGTGAATATTGCAGCAAAGAGTTTGATAAGTACTATTCAGAGCATGGAATTCAGAGAGAGCAGACAGTTCCAGGGACACCATAAGAAAATGGTGCGTTAGAAAGGATGAACAAGACAATCATGGAGCGTGCAAGATGCATGAGATTGCATGCAGGATTTCCTTTACAATTTTGGGCAGATGCTGTAGATACTCTTGTTTATCTAATAAACAAAGGGCCTTCAATTTCCTTGGATGGTGGTATTCCAAAGGAGGCATGGACAGTTAAAGAGGTAAACTATTAATTTTTAAATACTTTTGGTTGTGAAGCCTTTGTCCACATTAATAAAGAAAATAGAATAAATCTTGAGGAAAAATCAAAGAAATGTACCTTTATCAGATATTGTGTGTCAACTCAATTTATTATGTAAATTAATACATGTATTTTACTATCAATCCAAGTTGGTAATCTTAGAAGAAAACCACAATTTATGGAATTTTGGATAAAAAGTAATTTAGGAAGTAGTTATGAAAACATAAGTGCATATTACAAATATAAATCACTCTAAGAGTGGAAATACATATTATAAATTACTTCTCACAACTGATTCAAAAACTATCTAAGTCTATTCCATAAAAGCATACATAATTAGTCAATGAAATTAGGCTATTTTAGAAAAACAAGGAAGAGGCTCTTTCAAAGAGACTTGGTTGTCCTCCCTCAACAATTCTATAATAACATTTCCAATATTTAAGTAAGAAAGAAATAATGTAATGAAAGCATAAAAACTTAATCTAAGAAAACTTTGAAAGAAGTGAATTTTGTGCAGTCTTAGTTTTAGCTCACGGAGAAGAGGCTCCCTCAAGGAGACCTGGTTGTCCTTCCACATTCAAGCTAATAACTAAAATAAAAAATATTTACTTAACACATTTCATAAAATAAATCCATATTAAAGATACCTACAATTATTTACAGAAAATGAATATTATGAACATGGAAAATGAAGCTAGTATATGCACAAATATAAACATGATACAATGAAGTGTACTTAGCTTAGATGGGGGCCCTCCAACCTTGTTGGTACACGTCTAAAATACTCAGCTACAAAAACTCATTTACTCTAGAAAACACAAAAAAATCATGAAGCAAAAGTTTTGTCTTCAATTATCTAAAAAATAATAAGTTTGTCTACATACTTCTAACTATGTATGCCTCTTCTTAAATAGGAAAAATGATAAAAAAAATAAGCTACAAAGTATGAAAACACCATCATTAATGTTATCCCACTTCATCAGGTTGAACCCATCCATTAGTTACAAGAAATCTGGAAAAATTCCAAAAAATCCTAAAACGGCCCCCTTTTTAATTGGGATTTTTGGGTGACAGGTCATGTTTGACTAGCTTTGATCAAGCCTGTATTTTCTCATTTTGATTGAGCCAATATTTGTTCATCCATCCTTGGTTCATAATATTTCCAAATATGTATCCATATCAATCCGAGGTGTCTTGCATATATCACTTTAACAGAGCTATTACAGGGATTTCTAGTTCTGTCCAAAATGCTCTTAAAACCAAATTTTTTCAAAAAAATCTAAAAATTGAAAAACATAATTTATTTACCTGAATATGCATAATAAGGTCAAATTGAGGCCTATATGGATGATATAAATTGGAATATGATGGAAGTTAAGTGGATTTTTAATAAGAAAAATTGATCAAAATCAAGGACCAACATCTCCCCCTTGCTGATCTCCAAGCATGTCCTCATGCTTGCTTTCTTCTCTTCAATCTTCTGAGTGTTGATGTACCTACTATCCCTGATCTTGATGCCTCTTAATGTGCTGCCTGTAGAAGACAATCAATACCTTCAGTTCTCCCTTCTTTCTAGATAGTAGCCATCACCTTTTGTCTCTCATACTTGTATTTCCATGTGTTCTTTTCATTGAGCCATCTGTAAGCTTGTTTAGAAATCAAAATGTTATTTGTTTCAAGCTTATTAATTTTCTTGTTCAGTTTTTCATTTTATTTTATGAAAGATTTGTTGTTTTGTTTATATATCTTGTTTTATTTCTTCAAATTCCTTTTCAAAATCTTGTTGACTTCCAACTCCCTTGTCAACTCTCCTATATTCTTAAGATGTTCTTCTTGTTGTAGCTCTTTTTCTTCTCTTACCGTTTCCTTGGAAAATGAATGTGATGAAGTATCTCCTATCCATGCATGCTCAAAGTAAGATTCCTTTTCCAAAGGCTCTTCTTGAATTTCCCTTTCCATCCTTTGCAATATCTCATTAACTTCCTTTGATACTATTGGAGGTGCAACAATTTCTACCTCTGGGTCCTTTTCTTTCTCACCTAGCTCTTCTTTGGTTTTCTTCCTATTCCTTCTAGGAACAGATATGAAAGTATTTCTTTTTCAACCATACCACTATCCGTTTTATTTTTGGTTTGGGTCCTAGGATACATAGGAGAGTTCATTATGCTTCTAGTAACATGCATTTGTTCAAAATTCTCTTCTGTTGTTTTCTCTTCAATATGATGTTGAACCAAGAATTATCCCCAAATCAATCCCTTGCTTCTTACCTAATGTTCTACAAGTATTTTGATCAACCCCTAATGATAAACATGTGATTCTTTCACTTCAGTTTTATTTTTTGCACTCTCTATTATTTTAATCAAGCTTTTAGAGAAGAAATAGGGTAGATTAATCTTGGATTCTCCCTTTATGTGTTGCAGTAGCCTAATGTGGTAGAGATAAACTAGGCTATGCCTACTATCACAAGTAAAGTATATTTGAAGGATTAAAACTAGTTTAGACCAAGGTTCCCTGAACCAGTCACTTTGAATTCCTTTTAATCTATCAAAAGGTCATTTTCTCCACTTCTCCAAAAACAATGTTCATCCTTTCTCTTTGAAGTGTAAGACCTTATGATATTCTTCTCCTGTTAAGGGAAGATCTAAAGGTTGGGAAAGGAATTATGGGTTTAATGGTATGGAGAGGTCACCTACTTTTGTTTGTCCCTGTTCATAATGATCTATGAATTCTTGAGTAATCTTCTTTTTATGCCCATTAAACTTTTGAAGAAATCCGATCAATCCTGTCTGATATAGTCTTTCTATGCTTTCTTTCCAATTCTCTATCTTGAATTCATTTGGCTTAGTTCTCATTTCCATATGTTCTATGTACCAATTAATGTACCCTTGGATAGTTAACATCTTCATCATAAACAAAATTACATATATAGATATATCTTTTCTTCCTTATTCATGCAATTTTGGTTTATGGATCATAGAAAATAGGCTTACCTGATCTATGGAGTTCCTTGAGAAAAAAACAAAATGACTCCCTTGCTTGAATCTTTCTCAATTCCCTATTATGCTACCAAAAATAAGTCCACATTTCTTTTAAAAATAGCTCACTGTGTAAAGATATGTCAAAAATATCATAACAGTGTCTCACTACTTTTAAACTCCATGCTCCAATCTCTACTTTCCAAAGTTTTTCTATGAAAATATCCGCTTTGTTTTTTTTTTTAATTTTCACTGTTCATATGAGAATGGAACAAATTTTCTCGTTGTATATATGACAATAGTGAAAAAATAATGCTCACTATTTGTAGGAAAATTTTCTCTGTGTATATATGAAATATCACTAACTGTATATACAAAAATTTTACCATATATATATGAAAATTTTTCTCACTATGTGTAGGAAAATTTTCACTGTGTATATAAAAATGAGACTCTGTTTTCATATGCAAGCATATATGAAGAAATTTGTAGCTCAAGCTTGATTTCCTAATCCGGAAGCAATCTCATAAATATCTCTGAGTTAATGACGTGTGTTCCTGTGTTTAACAATGTTATTTTGATTAGAAATCTTCTCCAACATCTGTGAGGATTTTCGCATTACATTGATGGAAAAATTGGTGCTAATGGTGGCAATATTTCAATTCCATAACTAAAGTTTTACTCCTTATAACATGACACATTTCAATCACTAACTCAAGCTTATCTATCCCTGAAATCCATTCAACTACTGATGAAAATATGGAAATGATTTCTTACCTTGTTTCTCTGCGAAATTACGGGAGTTTGTTGGTAAACTCAGTCGACTTGGAAAAAAGGAGATCTCGGCTTTAATTCTCTTGTTAAAACCGATGAATTCCTCCATTATTTCTCCACAAACTTCTCTGATTTGCTCGCCTATTTCTTATGCAACGTTTTTCTCTATTCAGGCTCTCTGTTCCACACAACCCTCTCTTCAATATTTACGTTTTTCCTGCTTATTTTCTCCTTCTACGAGGGTGTTATATGCATGCATATAAATGCACAATGCTCTCCTCTTCTTTCTGAGCTTAAATATAGTTGTGATGGTGGAAGAAAGGATTAACATAGAGCTCAGTTAGCATTGGAATGGTGAATGAAGGTAATAGCATTACAGAGAGTTTGTTCGAATATGTTTTGATCGTTTTACCACTCCAACTCATACTTCAACCTATGTACCTGTGCCTGCCCATGTGTCGCTACTTTGACTGTGTTCCTCTATCTTATCATACGCTCTTCATTCACGGATTTATATGCCTATCCTATCACCATAATGTTTGCATTTCTGCACTACCCATGTCTTGTGAAGTTCACCGTTTGTTTATGATGGCATTCATTTCATTGCATGCCCACCTTTGGTTCTATATACAATGATATATATGTCTTCATTCTTTTTTTATGACTTTACTCATTTTTTTGCATGCCCACCTTTGGTTGTATATGCAATAATACATATGTTTCTTCATCCTCTCCACTTTCATATATTGCATTTCGATTTTTGTTCATTAGGCTTTGCCAGTTTTTGTATGCTCACTTCATAATTTGTTTTTGAAATGACCATAGGATAGATCATTTTAAAATCAAATTTATTATAATGACACTAATAGGGAAAACAAAAATTCTCATGGCAAAGATATTCAGTCATCAATTTTGATCAAAATGCTTATAGGATGATGTATATGGAATTATTGTAGGAAACTTATATGGGTTAATCTAGGATTATGGAAAAAACATTTAATGTAGGATGTATAGTAGGGTAATGGATATAAATAGGATTATGATGAGGGTAGGATGTGGTTAAAGGATTATAGGTAAGATAAATGTAGGTAGGATAAATGTAATGGGTGCATATCCAACTTAAATTAGTTCTAACAACTCTAGATTTTTTTTTTTAAATCACAGGTTTTAAGAATACACTTGTTTTACTTACAGTACTTCTTCTTTTGCATACTAGCTCAATGTTCATTGATGATGATAATTCTTCAAAGATAGATGCAAATGGAATGTAGACACTTGTATATTCTTTTGTAATCCCTTTAATTTTGTTGCATTTTTTTGCATCTGTTATTGATTTAGGTCCTTTCTAAAGATTTTTCATGTTGTTCAGGTCCCTTTTGCAATGATCTTTTGAATAATGTTTCAGGTCCCTTCTGTAATGATATTTTGAATAATGTTCCAGGTCCCTTCTACAATGTTGTTTCTGGTCCCTTTGACATTAGTTTGATGTAGGTTCTTTTATATATTTTAATGATGGCAGTTCCCTTTTGGTGTTGGTTGATGATGTTTTATTTCAAGTCCCCTCTCATAAACAAATGTTTGATATCAAACCATAGCATGGTTTGTTGATTTATTGTGAAGCTTCTCCCCTTGGTTAGATTCAAACTTGTCCTCAAGTCTGTTAAGTTTTGTAGAGTGATCTTGTAAAAACAAAAATGGAAAGAAAAAACATGAAAAAGAATTCATATTGGACAAACATTTTGGTTTTCTGATATGAATTTGAGTTTGAGTTGTGCCAATTTCCTAGTTTTCACAACTATTTTTTCTTGGGTGGTAAGGAAGGCATATTGCTATGCTTTTCCAATACTTCCATATCATTGTCTTCTGAAATTGTTTTCAAAAAGTCTTGTTTGTTTATAGGCTTATGATAAACTTTTAATATACGGCCATTAACTAGAAAAGAATTTGTCTCTTCATCTATTGTCTTTATCCTTACTGCTATGTTGTCAAAGATTGCTTCTATCTCATATGGCCCTAGCCAATGAGTAGTAAATTTTGCCTTGAAATATTTGAACTTAGAGTAAAAAATTAGTGCCCAGTCTCCTATACGAAATATTTTGTTTTTAATGAATTTATCATGCCATTGTCTTCTTTGCTGTTTAACTAGAGATGTATGCTCCATAGCTTCTTTTCTAATCTCATCTAGTTCATTGAGTTGCATGATCCTCTGTTGTTCTACTTCAATCAGGTCTAGTCCCAATTCTGCTACAAGTTTGTATGTAGGAATCTCAAATTCAATTGGCAACAAGACTTATTTTCCATAAACAAGCTGATATGGGCTATATCCAGTAGTGTTTTTCCATGTTATCATATAAGCACATTATGCTTCATTCATCTTCTTTGACTAGTATTTTTCTACGAATGTTCATTGTCTTTGTCATAATGTTCTCAAGTACCTTGTTCATTGATTCAACTTGTCCATTTTCATGTGGGTGGTATGGAGTTGATTTTCTATGCTTAATCTTGTATTTCTCTGTTAGGTATCAAACAAGCTTGGAGGTGAACTGTGTACCTTGATTTGTGACAATTTTCCTTGGAACTCCATATCTTGAAAATATTTCTTGATAAAGAAAAGTAACTAATGCAGTTTCTGTTGCTTGCTCAATTCTTTTGCCTCTACCCATTTTTTTACATAATTAGTACATACTAGAATGTACTTCTTACCATTTGATGATGGGTTGATAGGTCCCACAAAGTCAAGATCCCATTGTTCAAATGGCTCTATCATTACTTGCAGCTTTAGTGAAATTCATTTGAAACTATAGGTCTACCTATTCTTTGGAAGCTATCGTATCTTTTAGCATAAGTATTTGAATCCTTGAATAGTGATGGCCAATATTATCCTTGATTTAAGATCTTGTTTGTTGTCCTCTTCCCTGCAAAATGACCACCACATGGTTCGTCATGACGTGCTTTTAAAATATCAATGATTTCATCTTTTCTTATACATTTCCTAATTATAAGACCGGGTCGTGTATAGAAGAGATCTCCCTTATTCCAAGTGTACCTTGCATTGTCTCTAATTACTTGCTTTTTCTGTTTTCTTGTGAAATGTGATGGTAATATTCCATATGATATATAATTTGCTATATCTCCAAACCATGGGGTTTTACTTGTTATAGAAAATAAATGCTCATCAAGGAAGTTATCTGACACAGGTATAAGGTCATCAGTAGAATGAACTCTTGAACTCTGCTACTTGGTTTTCTCTCCCTAGTCTATCTAAAACAATGATATTAAATTCTTGCATTAATAATAGCCATCTAGTAATTTTACCATTAGTAATTGTATATTCATTAGATATTTAATGGCTGAGTGATCTGTATGGAAAAATACTTGATAACCTATTATATAATGCCTGAATTTATTAACTACATAGATAACAACTAGCATTTCTTTTTCTATTACTGTGTAGTTTAATTTTGCGGTGTTAAATTTGTTCTGATGAAATAGATGGCATAGTTAAAATGATTTTCATTTTGTCCTAGAGATGCTCCTATTGATGTGTCTGATGCAACAGTAGATATATGGAATGGTAGTGACCAATTTGGTCCTCTGAGAATGGGTGTTATAGACAATTTTTCTTTTAATTTTTCGAATGCATTTTGACAATTGGCAGTCCATTGAAATTCAATGTCTTTTGCAAGTAGTTTAAACAAGGGCAAAGCTATCTTACTAAATTTTTCAATAATATTTTGTAGTAGCCTGCATAACCTAAGAAACTTCTTACTTCTTTCTATTTTTTTGGTAGCATTAAGTTTACAATAACTTGTATCTTTACTGGGTCTACATTGATTCATGAAGAAGAAATGTGATGTCCCAACGTTATCCCTTCAGTCAATGTCATAAAACATTTTTGATTGCTGAGGGATAAATTTGTCTCTATGTATTTGTTGGCTTGTTGGGGCCTGACCCAAGTTTGGAGTTAATTAGCCAAACAAACATCGGTACTACTGGCCCTTTCGGCAATAGTCCGCGGAGCGTGGACAGAGGTCTCACCTGAAGTAGTATGGGAGGGTGCTAGAACGAGGTTTCCACACCCTTGAGATGTCTGAGAGGTTCGAATGGTCCACTGTTTTTCCCTGTGCATAGGTCACTTGGCACACTTCCCTGTTCCTCACACCCTGATATATTGCCTTCGTGCAGCCCTAACAAGGGGTTGTGGATCTTCCATGCTACTAGAGCTATGCTCTGCATTATTACCCGATATTTTACTTATCTTCTTATAACAATTAACTACCTTCGCATACTTGGATGTCTTACGTTATAATTAGTATGTTATAATTAGTTATACAAAACATTCATGTAAGTCTGCGTAACAATTAAACAATTTACTTGCAAATTATACCCAATCATATATTAAAATAGGAAAAGATGGACAGAAATATGGTAAAATTTCTCTTTATTGATTCTTCCAACAGTTATAGAGTTGACCTACCCTGTGCACTTAGCTATAGGGGTACGTGCACTCAGATGCAGACTACTAGGCCTCTACGCACTTAGTTGTAGAGCCTTTCCCTACTCTATGACCCAAAGACACACTTTACACTTTCACTCACTCACTTGGACTTCTCATGCTCTTCTCTTAACTTTTCTATTAGTTATATTATACACTTAGAGCCTCGCTCTATTTATACAATCCCATGGTCTACAGACTATAGGTAGGTCTATGAAGCCAGCATTACATTACAAAAACTAGGGGGGACAACCTTGTGACTCTATCATAATTTCGTGCTCCATGCCCACCATTCATGGAGCTTTTACAAGAAAATTTAGTCAAAACTTGGGCTTTAAGCCCCAAAATATGTCTTGGGGGGATTCCATGCCCAACAGGCTGCCCAACACAAACATTGTGACTCGCTCTTGAGTCACTCTATCGGCAGAGAGATCTTTGCGCGGAGTCCTTCCAACTCTACTGTAACTATTACAAGGTCGGTAGCCCACTATGCTGCTACTTGTTGGATCTATTGTACACGATGTTCCGAGACCGTGGTGTCGGAATTGCTTTCCTGCATTTGTGCCTGTGTCTCCTGCATCTCTTTATAGTCCCGCACCTTTGTCTGGATCCTTGGAGCAAAAAGACTGTGCTTCTGCTAGCCACTCAGATAGTCATGCCACCTGTGTAGGGCTTTAATCAATAGACATTCACTTTTCCTAGGAAAGGCTCTCCATTTAGTTTGACTAGTTGTACCGCATCTCCATCTATGACCTCCTTAACAATGTATGGTCCCAGGCAATGCATTTTGAACTTTCTTGGGAATTTATCAAACTTACTATCATAAAGCAACACTAAATCATTTACCTTGAAGGTGTGCAACTTAATATGGCAATCGTGATAGGCCTTCTCATGCTACTTTTGCACCTGCTGATGAAAGCTAGCCAGGAATCGTTCCTCCTTAAGTTCTTCCAACTATGCTAGCCTTTCTTCCAGGGCTTTGTGGTCTGTCATACCTATGAGCACTGCTATGCGCAGACTAGGTACAATATACTCCATTGGCATTATAACTTCCATGCCATAAACCAACCAAAATGGTGTATATCTCGTTAGTTTATTGCATGTTGTCCTATAAGCTCATAGTGCTATAGGTACACGCAGATCCCAATCGCTCTGCTGCGTGTTGTAGGCTTTGGTTAGCGCAGTCTCCAGTATTTTTTTGAATGCTTCTACTGTCCCATTGGCTTGTGGGTGATACGGTGTGCTTTTTTGATGATACACATGGAACTCTTCTATTAGCGCACTGGCGGCTTCGTTCAGGAAATGTGTACCACAATCACTCATTAAGATTTTCAGACAGCCAAATCAAGTCAACACGTGTTCAAACAAAAACTTCACAGTCGTGGCAGCCGTGCAGTGTTTTACTGGTTGCGCTTCCACCCAATGAGTCAGGTACTCTATCACAGTGATAATGTATCGCATGCTCATTTTTCCCTGAGGTTTGATAGGTCCTACAAAGTCGATTGCCAACTTTTCGAAGGTCTATAGCGTCATTTGTGGATTCAAAGGCATCTCATTCCTCCACAATGGTTTACCTGTCCTTTGACATATATCACAGGCCTTACAGTGTGCTTTTGAATCCTAATGAAGGGTTGGCCAACACAACCCTGCACGAAGAATCTTTTGCATGGTCACTCATCCTGCATAGTGTCCTCCTATGGTGCCCCCATGCACTTCCACGAGAATTTGAATTGTTTCAAATTTAGGTACATATCTTTGTAGTATCTCATCATTGCCCATTTTGTATAGGTGCCCCATGATGACAGAAAAATCAGCCGTGCGCAACACGTGTTCCTTCTTTTGCTGGACGGAGTATTCCTTTGGTGCAGTTTCCATTGTCAAAAAGTGGATTATATCTTCAAAGTGTCCATCCGCTATGTGAAGAGCAAAGAGTTGTGCATTAGGTAATCCTTCCTCCAAACTAGTAGGTTCCTCTCCCATTTCAGTACGTGACAAGTGATCCGGTCCCGCATTAAGAGGTTCCCCACTTCACCATGCCCTTAAAGTCATATTCTTGGAACAATAGGAGCCACTTGCATATTCGCCCCCCAACACATTGTTGACCAAGTATTTTAGTGCGGAATGGTCTATATACATCTTGAAATGTCCCCCTAGCAAATACTGTCAGTATTTTTGGAGCATGTACACCATAGCCAACCCCTCATGTTTGGTTGTGGAATAGTTCTTTTTTGCTTTAGACAACCTGTGACTTGTGAACGCGATAGGGTGATCCAAGCCCTCTCTACCTCCTTGTGTTAGCACTGCTCCCAGCACTATACATGACGTGTCAACATGGACATGAAACTCCACATCTCATTTTAGGAAGACCAGGATTGGGGTGGAGGTCAATCTCTCTTTTAGTACATCCCAGCTCTTCATGCAATCATCATTCCAGCAGAACGTGACATCCTTTTTCAACATCTTCTCCATTAACGCGGTGATCTGGGCATAGATTTTGATGAAATTCCTATAGTACCCCATATGTCCCAGGTAGTGCACATTTTTTCAACACTTCGTGGTGCTTCCAAATTCATAATTACTGCAATCTTGAGGGGTCTACCATTAGTCCCTGCTTGCAGACCACATGTCCCAGTAGGTTCCCAAATGGAACGAGGAATGTACACTTTTTGAGGTTCAGCGTGATTTGGTGTCATCGGTAAGTATCCAACATCAAGCGTAAGATCACTACATGGTGTTTAACCAATCCAAATATAGTCCAATCATCCAGATAGACCTCCAGGAATTTGTGGATATACTCTTTGAATACCGCAACAACTATGGGCGAAAAGATGGCCAGCGTGTTCTTCAACCAAAATAGCATAACGATGTATTAAAAGTAGCCCCACTCAGTCGCGAAGGTGGTCTTGCTCCTGTCTTCTGGTGCGATTTTGATCTGGTGGTACCCTGAGAACCCATCAGTAAACGAATATGCTTCTTCCCTGCTAACATTTTCCAATACATCATCTGTGAACAGAGTCGGGAATGGTTCATGCATAGGCATCATTCAATTTCCTGAGGTCCACACATATTCTTAGCTCGCCCTTCTGCTTCTTCTCCTGCACTACCATAGGGCTTACCCAGTTGAATTCTTCTACGGGCTCAATGATTCTGGCTGCAAGAATTTTGTCTAGTTCTACCCAGACCTTTTGCTTGTACTTCAGATTCAAGTTCTAAGGCCTCTACTTAACCGGCTTCGTGTTGGGTTTTAGGGCGATCTTCATCATCCCTAAATCACCAATGATCCCTTTTAAGTCTGTGATCTTGGTTTGGAATAAGTCTTGGTACTTGTGGAGTAACTCGGTGACCTTAACCATCGTCGCGTCATCCCAGTAGTCGTTGAGCATTGTATACTTCGGTTCGGCCTCTGTACCAATGTTTACCTGGTTTGTCTTTATCAGCATGGTTATGTTAGGATCTTCAACCAATGGCCCTTGAACCTCACGGTAGCCTTTAGTTTCTGGATTGTTAACTTTTCGCGGATCTTCAATGTCTTCTTCAATATTTACGTTGTAACACTCTAGTGCACAGCTCAGCTGGATCACCCATTCAGGCAAAAGTACTTCCCTTGGTTCCTGGGGTATTTTAAAGATAGTTGCTTTTACTGCTTGTAGCACATCATCAACAACATCCCACCAATGATCCTCAAACGTGAAGGTTAACATGAATCCTTCGCATAGGATATCCCATTCATTCGTGCCATGGTGGAGCTCTGCCTCTATATACCAATTCATGGGTATAATATCCAGGGTATGACAGAACAAGTGCACCCACTCAGGTTGTGGCTCTTCCCTATAGACCTTTTTCCATTCTACGAGGTGTGCACGTGGATTGTCTTGTCCATAATACTTGTCTTTTAAGTGCATGAGAGGCTTCCCAAACCATATGCGCATCATCCTTCTGTATTTGCGCCAGTCTGCAAAACGTTTTTGGTGCGTACCCCACCATATCGCGAGCATAGCATGCAGTACCCATTTCAGAGCGTCGAAGCATTGCTGTTCCAATACTCTTTCTCAAATCTATTCAAGAAGTCATCCACCTCACTTAACCCATCATATGTAGGTAGATCTCTTACCTCTATTGCTACATAGCACAACGACCTCATCATCATGTTACAATTGAGCATGGTTTCCTCGTGTAACCGATTCTGTCATCATTCTATCTCCTAGTAAGAATCTGATATGCAAGAGCTTTCGTGCTCCCATGAGATTCGGCCATCCGAGGTTGGAGTTACCCAATCTTGCTACCACACGATTATCTTGTAGATGCAATCCAGATCATCATCATTGTCATAGTCGCGCACTGGCTCCGTGTAGTGCGATCCTTATGCAGGGTCTAAAGGTACCACCACACGTCGTGACTTTTTCCCAAATATCATCCTGCGCTTTTTCAGATATATCACTCCATTCATGTTAGTGGTCCAATCTATTCCCAATAGTGTGGGGTAGGGATTGCTATCATCAACAGTCTCTATGACTTCAAAATCTGCTAGCACACTTGCTCCTTCGATATCTACTATGATTCCCTGCAATCTCCCCATAGGTAGGATATTTTGTTGGTTCGTCATTTGCAGTTAGATAGGAGACCATTGTAGCACAGGCCTGCCCATGCGCTTCCATGTCTGCTTTGGCGGGATGTTCACATCCGATCCTAGATCTAGAATCACTTGGTCCATCTCATATTCCCCAATCTGCATGGTCAATCGCATCTCCCTTCCTGTTTGCTTCGTGTGCTTCCCGAGCTTCTGGACTATGCGCGGTTCTCCTAATGTGGTCCCAGTGCATCTAGTTATGAGTTCTTGTAGCCCCTTTACAGCCTTGCTATCACGCAACAACTTTATGCATGTCTCTAAGAACATAGTGAGCATCGATGGGTCCATTTCCAGCTCCAGTCTGTCTTTACTTCCTAAAGTGGAGGCATCAACGAAGCTCCTCTTCACTTCCATGAAGGTCTCTTTAGCATGCTCCAAATCAAATTCTGGGTCCTTCGTTGGAGCCTTGCAAACCTAAGTACTTTCTTCAGGCTGCTTGCCTTTGTCATCCCCTATCATAATTCCCCTCCAGAGCACGTTATTTACATTAGGGTCTTCCTCGTGTGGCTTAGACCTCATCATTTGCAGGTTCTAAGTCAGGGGAGGTTGGAGTACTCCTTTAACGTGCAACCTCACTATCAGTGTGGGACAATCCTCCTTCTCATGATGAAACAACGTACAATACAAGCATGATGGTTGCGTTGGATTCATACAATCGTGGGCATAATTCCCTGGCCCTCCACAATTGCAACATATTAGCTATTTGCGACCTCTTCCTGGTCCCCCTCCACCTTGGCCTCATCTGCGCCACTCAAATCTAATGCACGCCATTCCTGCATTTTGATCAAGGGGCTGTGTTTCTGCTTGAACTCTATACATAGGTGTTCAATCCATCATCAGCTCATAACTTCTACAGGTGCGCTCATCATGTCCCATTGATCTATAGAAATTACAGAACAAATGCCGTGAATTCTATGCATACTTCTATAATAGATGGTAGTTATCTATAGCATGATTTCCTCCTATCTGACAAATCACGCACCATAGCGCATGAACCGCACTTGGTCCTAATTGTGCCTCCAGTCTTAGTGGCATTGGCCCTCCTCGCGCAAGGTAATTCACGAACACTGGGCAGTGATCCTTGTCGTGCCCCTAGCCCTTGCATTTTATGCACCATACCTCATCGCGCATCTCTGGGCGGGTTGTCCTATCTTGTTTCAAACTCTGCATCTGAAGGCACAAGTTTATCAACTGTGCGTGAATCTGCTGAACTCCCAAGTTGGGATCTTGTATCGGGGTCTCATGCAATCTCATCATGACCTCCAAGGCCTTGGCCTGAGTGCTTATCCTCTATTGCAACAATGCATTCTGTAGATGTGATGTTAATGATGCTGCAAACCATTTACAGTGTTGCCCATCTGTTAATGTCATGTTTGCTACACGAATTGTGCACTTTAGTCTTTGATCCAACTCCCACGGGGTTTCTCCTGGTAGCATTGTGATTTCCTTGAACCCAATGATTGACTTTTCCTTTGACTTTGGCCTACTAAATTCATTGTTTAGCACCACTTGGATATCTACAATCCCCACATTCAGATTGTCATTGGAATGCTTAATGTACTAGGTCAGCACACGATCTTGCAGAGCTCTGACCAACATTGCCTTCTTTATATTGTCATTCGTGACTCCCTGTGCTTCCCATACAACTTTTATCACGAACCAAAACTGATCTGGATCTTAATTCCCTACTCCCTTGAACACTGGTAGCTTTATCGTGCTAGCCATACTACTTTGTGGTGGTAGCGAAGGTGGTATGGGTGAAGACGGGAGTGAATACGGTGAAACTGGTGGTGGTGTGGGTGGGGGTGGTATGCGTGGAATTCTCTGCCTTATCAGATTGATCACACTTCTTGGAGAGACCTTCACAAGCTGTTCCTTGTCCCCTCACAGAGGTGAAATCAAGAGGCTAGTCTCTAGTTCTATGCTACCTTCAATTCTGTAGGTTCTCCCACTTTGCGTAGCCCCAAACATAAATTTATTCGCATAACTCGCTTTTCACATAGTAGCATTTTAATCCAAGTGTTTAAATATTTAACGTACTTACCTCGTGGTCCTTTGAGGAAGTGTCGTTCTGCCTCGCTATAACTGACTAAAGTATCTACCAGGAATTCAGTGATGAATCCTCCTATGATTTGATTGAGCCAATGATTGACTATGGGTGTGATCTTATCTTCCAATACTTCCAGTTTGTGCACCAATTCTGGAGTCCACACAATAGGTTTGTTGAGTTTACACCTTCCTTGGTTATCTTCTAGCTTCACGACCCACTCGTACAACTTAGTGGGGAAGGATGCAAAGAAAATTTCATGGATCTCTGTATATAAGTAGCAGCCTAACCACTCTTCCTTTGATAGTCATGGATTCCTATTTTCCTACACCATGAACTTCTAAATCTTCCTGTCCAACCAATCTTCAATTCCTTTCTTTGTCGAATTCTAGTGATACGACATCAGACATCTCTACGCAGATCCCGGTCCCAACAATGAAACCATTTGTTGGCTTGTTGGGGCCTGACCCAAGTTCAGAGTTAATTAGCGAAACAAATCTTGGTACTATTGGCCCTTTCGGCAATAGCCTGTGGAGCATAGACTGAGGTCTCATCTGAAGTAGTATGGGAGGGTGCTAGAACTAGGTTTCCACACACTTGAGATGTCTGAGAGGTTCGACTGGTCCACTATTTTTCCCAATGCACAGGTCACTTCGCACACTTCCCTATTCCTCATGCACTGATATACTGCCTTCGCGTAGCCCTAACCAAGGGTTGTGGAGCTTCCGTGCTGCTAGAGCCACACTCTGTGTTATTACCTGATATCTTACTTATCTTCTTATACCAATTAATTACCTTCGCGTACTTGGATATCATATGTTATAATTAACTATACAAAACATTCATGTAAGTTCGCGCAACAATTAAATAGTATACTTGCAAATTATACCCAATCATATATTAAATAGGAAAAGATGCATAGAAATATGGTAAACTTTCTCTTTATTGATTCTTCCAACGGTTGCAAACTTGACCTACCCTGCGCACTCAGTTGTAGGTGTCTGCGCACTCAGTTGCAGACTACTAGGCGTTTGCGCACTCAGCTGCAGAGCCTTTCCCTACTCTACGACCCAAAGACACTTTAGACTTTCACTCACTCACTTAGACTTCTCATGCTCTTCTCTTAACTTTTCTATTAGTTATCTTATACACTTAGAGCCTCGCTCTATTTATACAATCCCATGGTCCGTAGACCATGGGTAGGTCTATTAAGTTGACATTACATTACAAAAACTAGGGTCGACAACCCTATGACTCTATCATAATTTGCGCTCCATGCCCACCATTCATGGACCTTTTACAAGAAGATTTGGTCAAAACATGGGCTTTAAGCCCCAAAATATGTCTTGGGGGGATTCCATGACCAAGAGTATCTCTTGAAAACTTTTTCAAGATTCTTCAAAAAATGATAAAATGTATTTTCGTATACAGTGAATTCATCCATATAAACTTCCATACATTCATGAATTAAATTAGTGAAGATTGCAAGGACTGCTCTCTGAAAAGTAGCAGGTGCATTACATAACCCAAAGGGAAAACATTGTATGCATATGTTCCCCATGGACAAGTAAATGTGGTTTTATCTTGGTCCTCTAATGCTATGTTAATCTAATTGTATCCACGAAACCCATCAAGAAAAGAAAAGAATTTATTTCCAACTAGCGAATCCAGTACTTGGTCAATGAATAGTAGTGGGAAGTGATATTTTAATGTTTCCTTGTTCAGTTCCCTATAGTCTACACATATTCTCCTTTTTCCATTTTTATTTGGGACCACAGATAAGGGTGAAACCCATTGACTATCTGAAATAAGATAAATGAATCCTACTTGTAACCGTTTTTGCAGTTCCTCTTTCACTATTTCTTTCATCATAGGATTCATTCTTCTTTGTGGTTGTCTCACTGGTTTGATATGATCATCAATATAGATATGGTGAATACATGTCTTTGGATGAATTTTGTGCATGTCTGTATAGTCCCAGGCAAAATATTTTGAATATTTTTGTAATATTTGAATTACTTGTTGTTCTTGTGATGATTGTAGATTATTACCAATATTTAGATTCTTTCCCAGATTGATTCCAACAATTTTTCTTTGAGAATTGGTAATTGAATTAACAAGAAAAATGCTTTCAAATGAATGCTGCAATGATTGAATAGTAAAAATTTCCTTAAAACATTGATTTAAAAAGATGATTTGCAGCTTCATATTGTGTTATTCTTAGTTGTTTATAAATACCAGGTTTTAAGATAAAAAGATCCATTAAACCCTCATTTTCTTCCTCTTCTCAAAAATTGAAGGCTTCACTAATGCTTAAAATAGGTTGGGTGTTTTCTTGGTCATCATCAAGCCATGATAGTAAAGAACGAAATTGAGCAAGAGGATAGAGTGTAATATGTTTCCTTCCATCTCCATGTGCTATGATCATGTTTCTTGATCTGCATCCAATGAAGGCACCTGTTGTGGCTAACCATGGTCTGCCAAGAATTAAAGGATGGCCTCCTAAATTTGTTTTTGGTTGCAAGATAAAAAATTCTACAGGATATTCCCATGAATCTGAAGAAACAATGATGTCCTCAATTATTCCTTCCGATAAAACTTTAGGTCTATCTGCTAGTTCTAAAATTGTAGTAGTAGGTCAGATGTTTGGAAATTTTAAATACTTCATTGTTTTTGTCGTCAGGACATTTATAGCAGCCCATAGACCATAGTTATCCCTGGATCAATATATTTTTCAATTGTTGATTTTATAGACATGAGACTAGCTAATTTGCCAATGACTTGAATTGTGGGTGGATCTCTTTTCTTTCTACTAGTTTGCTTAATGCATAATTCATTTATTGTTTTTCTATAAACTGGTATTTCCTTAATAGCTTGCAACAAAGGAATTAACATAAGTATTTAGTAATTCTTCTACAATATCAAATACAAGAAAAGAAATTGGATTTTTTATTTTTTGCTCTACTAACCTCTCTGGATAAGGTGTTTTTTGAGTCAATAGCTTTTCCTTTCTAAATGTGATTTTTTGGATTAATTTTTTTAGATTGTTCTCCTTGTTCATTTTTTTTTTCCATGATTGGTGGAGAATCTTTGTGTAATACTTTCCCATACCTTAAGTGGACATATTGTATGGGAAGAATGTAATATGTAGGAAATAATGTTGTTTCGTCCATATTATAAGCAGGCCTTTCCACTCTATTAATCGGATTTGCTACTTGCTGGGCTAGTAATTTAGTTGGTCAGGGTGGTGGTTGATTAGAAGGCAGATGAAGTTGTTGAGGTTGAGTTAGTGGTAGGCATTGATTGTTGAGTAAATGGATTTGGTTGAGTGGATTTTTGGAATTGTTGATATGGAAATGATTGTTGTGGATATGGCTATTGATATGATGGATAAAATTGATATTGTTGAGGGTAAAATTGTTGGGGAGGTTGGGCTCCATAATCATATCCTCGCCAACTTTGTGAAGGTTGGTTTTGGTTTTTCTATGGAGGCCAAACCTGCCATGGCATAGGAGTATTCCATGAATTTTCATATTGAAAATTTTGAGGAATTTGTTGAGGAAACTATTGAGATGTACCTACAAAATGTGGTTTCCAAGCTCTTCTTGGTGCCATATAATAAAATCCTCGATTTTCTTCTATTTGACTAGCTTGCAATTTTTTTAATGTTGGACAATCATCTGTAACATGATTTTTTGTACATAGTCCACAAACATGTATATTATCCAAAGGACATTCTCATAAAAGATGCTTCTTGCTACACTTAGGACAAAAGATTGACATTGTTTGTTCTTCTTCTTGTTGTTTCTTATTTTTTTTTAATACATCAACTTGTGTTCCTAAGGTACTCAAAAGATCTGCTATAATTTTTTCTAACAAACTCCTTATTTATGCTCTTGTCACTACTTCTGTTGCATATTTGAAAGCTCTAGAAGTTACATCTCCTTTTCCTATTTTATATCTTCCTCTAGAGTACTTTTGACATAGTTCATGTGAGGGTCCAACCCTAACCCCTTTATTTATGTAATAAACCCAATAGGGTCGAGTCATAGTCATAGTTAGTTAAGGAGTTAACAAAGCCCGTATTAATAATTGTAAGTGGTTGACCCATATTTAAGAAAGGGACCACAGTTAATTGCAATGGGCCATAATTAATAAATAAAGTGGTTAACCCTTGTTATGTAAAGGACCACTAGTCATTAGGTTGTTGAAGGTCATTTAGCTATAAATAGTCATAGTTAGAAGGGAAATATGATAGAGTCTTATTTTGTAATCGAGTTCTACTCTGTTGGAGGTTTCCCCATCGAAGAGGCAAGTGAACATCGCTTTTATCTTTGAATAATACAATACTTGTTGTTTTTCTCATTTTATTATGTGTTCTAGGTTGTATTTCTTCACATATTTGGTATTCTGGAATTTCCTGTAGGTCAAGAGCATAACAAGTGGTATCATCCTTCTGGGATGCTTACAAGAGACTTAGCCCATAAGATTCAGGATGACGAGCTAATTGCAGTGGTACCATTCACTTGTCAGCTTCAATTTTCTAGTAGTACAATATTTTTTCAAAGTGACGTCAAGTGACTCAGATCTATGTATGGTAGATACCAGAGCTCAAGTCATGGCCAACGAGAAGATCGAGAACCTTGAAAAAAAATTTTGATTCTTTCTAGGAAGAGATTCATAAAATTACGCAATTCATTGCACAATTCAATATGAGCATGTTGAGGTTGCATCCGGAGGCACATGGTATTGATGAACACCTTGAAGGAGAATCTAGCCATCATATTCACTTCCATGGAAATCAACTACATTCCCACCCTTGGCCACCCAAGTTGGACATGTATAAATTTGATGGCTCTAATCCAGCAGTATGGGTAGCACAAATGGAACAATATTTCATTCTAAATGATATCCGCGATGATACAACTAAACTATGTGTGGGAGCCCTTTACTTAGACCAAGAGAGATGGCAATGGTGGCAGTGGCATCGGAAATGCTATCCCAGGAACATAACTTGACAGGTGTTCTAAAAAATCCCTTTGTGACTGCTTTGACAGAGAATCTAATTTTTTGGGTTGTCTTACTAAGCTCCAACAGACAGGCACAGGAAAATACTACAGTGCATCCTTTGATACATTAGACATCTGAATAGAAGATATAGGAGATGAATTCTACTTGGAATGTTTTATAAGTGGTCTCAAAGAAGCCATCCAATCACATGTCAGGATGCACCACCCACCTACATGGCTAGACGCTTGCACAAAGGTTCTCGAAGTGGAATGTGCTTTAGCTACCCAGTCTACTTGTCTAAATTTCATAGCCAAGGGACACCTCACCCAGTCTCAGGACCCTACCCAAACACTTAAGGTTCAAAAGGTGTCCCTAGTAGAAATGGATGAACCGAGAAAACGAGGATTGTGCTACTACTGTGATGACAAATACTCCTTGGGGCATAATGCAAGGAACCAAAATTCTTTCAAATTGATGTTATTGATCACAACTCATCGGAGGAAGCCTCGCCCCTTGGGGGACCAGAGGACAAAGTTGAGTAAATCCATCAAGACAATGCAGTCACATCTACATGAGAGGAAACAATTATCTCGTTAAATGCTTTAGCAGGCATTTCTTCGCCCCACATGCTCAAAATTAGAGGCTTTATTAAACATCGCCATGTAGTAGTATTGATTGATAGTGGTAGCACTCATTACTGTATCCATTAGTGAGTCCCCAAAGCTGTTCATTATTTTGTAAGGGTAGTCTCTAATTTCTAGGTCCTTATTGCTGATGGGGGGACAATGGAATGTGAAGGCTGCTGCCAAAATATTAAACATCAGATGTGAGACTACCACCTAAAGACCCACATGTTTGCAATTAACATGGGTGGTTGTGTCATTTTCTTCGGTGTTGAATGGCTTCGCACACTAGGCCCAATCACAATGGATTTCCAGGAGTTATATATGAGCTTTACGCAGAATGACCACATGCATACACTCCGTGAACTCTAAGTAGGTGCTCCTTCTATCACCAACCTGCATCAAATGGAAAAGTTGTTGAAAAAAGGGCATCATGGAGTTATTTCCCAGTTTAATGCCATCCAGGCCATAAAACCCACTATTCTTCATATTCATTCTGAGATGCAATAGGTGTGAAACTCCCACTAGTAGGTATTTGACAGACCTAAATATATTCCACCCTTTAGAGGGGAACATGATCATAGCATCACTTTGGTCGCAAGGGCACATCCGCCGAATGTGTGCCCATATCGGTATCCTTTAACCCAAAAGAATGAAATTGAAAAAATCATCAAGGAATTCCTTGAAGTTGGTGTTATCCATCCTAGCATCAGCCTTTATTCATCAGCAGTGGTCATGGTGCTCAAGAAAGATGGGGAATGGTGCATGTGTCCAAACTTTCTGGCCCTCAACAAGCTCACTGTTAAAGACAAATTCCCTAAACTAGTTGTTGATGAACTACATGGTGCTCAATTATTTACTAAGCTAGATCTTCGCTCTAGTTATCACCAAATATGAATGAAAGAAGTACACATTCCCAAGACTTCTTTCCGAACTCATGAAGGCCATTATGAATTCTTGGCCATGTCATTTGGTCTCTGTAATGCCCCATCCACTTTTCAAAGCCTCATGAAGCACCTGTTGAAACCATATCTCTGAAAATTTGTTGTAGTTTTCTTTGATGACATTCTCATCTATAGCCTAACCTGGGAAAAGCATCTTCAGCATGTAGACCTAATCTTGCAACTGCTTTGAAATCATAGATTATTTGTCAAATTGTTTAAGTGATCTTTTGGTGTGGAACAAGTCGAGTATTTGGGACAGATTGTGGGTTTTGAAGGTGTCAGGGTTGATCCCAAAAATATACAGGTAATACAAGATTGGCCCCAAACAAAAACCTTGAAGAGTTTGAAGGGATTCTTGGGTCTCACGGGCTACTATCAAAAATTTGTCCACAACTATGGTTGCATTGCTAGACCCCTCATTAACCTTAACAAGAAAAATTCATTCCTATAGACTGATGCAACACAATAGGAATTTATGGCTTTCAAACAGGCCATGTGTTCCACTCCAATATTTTCACTACTTGACTTCACCAAATCTTTTGTGATTGAATGTGATGCTTCAGGTACTGGTATTGGTGTTGTCTTAATGTCGGAAGGTCAGCCCTTGGCTTTCACCAACCAAAAACTGAGTGGAAAATATCTAAGACAATCTACCTATAAGAAAGAGATGATGGCCATCTTACATACAGTAGATACATGGCGACCATACTTATTGGGGTGATGTTTCCAAATCTGCATACACCATCAAAGACTCAAATATTTTTTTGAGAAACATCTATCCTTGCCCTAACAAAATAAGTGGTTGGCCAAATTGTCTGGATAATTTACAATAAATGGCATGACAATGTAGTAGCAGATGTTTTATCATGCCAATTTGAGGATGAAAGCACCCTTTTATCCATCTCCCTTTCCATACCAGATTGGATTGAAGAAGCTTGCAAGGAATGGTTTTCACACCCCTCTCTCTCCCAACTCATTAATAACTTGAGAGAAAATCCCAATTCCTTAGTTGGATACTCTTGGAAGGATGAGATTCTTCGCTACAAGGATCGAGTAGTTATATCACCGACATCCACCCTCAAAATGCACATTTTGGCAGAGTTTCACTCATCTCCCACTACAGGCCATCCAGGCTTTCAAAATACTTATGCTCACGCTCATCTTTATTTCTTTTGGATGGGCATGAAAACTAACATTCTTACTTTTTTAGCTGAATGTGATGTGTGCCAATGCCACAAAGGAGAAACAATCAAGTTACCAGGAACCTTACAACCATTGCCAATCCCTGCCTCCATCTGGACAGATTTTTCTATGGATTTCATTACTGGTCTCCCGAAGTCAGGAAACAAATAAATCATCATGGTGGTTATGGATAGACTTTCTAAATATTCTCATTTTTTCTCTCTACCCCACCCATTTACCCCCACTTTGGTGGCTCAAGCTTTCATTGACCAGATCTTCAAACTGCACGGCATGTCCACTTCCATTGTTTCTGATCGTGACCTGACTTTCAGCAGTAACTTTTGGAAAGAACTTTTCAAGCTACAAGGCACCCAAATCCAACTAAGTACTTCGTATCATCCCCAAACGAATGGTCAAGCCGAAGTAGTCAACAAATGTTTGGAGACTTACCTAAGGTGCTTCACTTTAGAAAAACATCATCAATGGGTATAGTGGCTTCCTGTAGCTGAATGGTGGTATAATACTAACTATCATGAAGCCACCAATATGACTCCATATGAATCAGTGTATGGCCAACTTCCACCTTCACCTATTTCTTATATCCCTAGATGTTCTAAGGTGCAAGCAGTTGATCAACTCCTACAATACTGTGCAACCATGTTAGCTCATCTCAAAGATAATCTCCATCAAGCTCAAAATCGAATGAAGCAATAGGATGACCAACATCATTCAGAGCACACATTTCAAAAAGGGGATCAAGTATTCATGTGGCTGCAACCATATAAGAAAACTTCGCTCAAAGAAAAGGGCTACCAGAAATTAGCTCCAAAATTCTATGGACCTTATGAAATACTTCAACACATTGGAGTAGTAGCCTACAAGTTGACCTTGCCACCAACTTCAAAAATCCATCCAGTCTTCCATGTATCATGACTCAAGAAAGGGGTGGGGAACAGTTACAGAATTCAAATCAGTCTACCTGAATTGGATGAAGAAGGTTCACTTTGACTCCAACTTGAACAGGTCCTCGTTACTCGAGAAGGACAATTTCATGGTCGCACGATCAAGGAAGTCCTCATCAAGTTAAAAGACACCTCTCAAGGAGAAGTGACCTGGAAACTAACCACTATTCTTCAACAGTTTCCACATCTTCAGCCTTGAGGACAAGGATGCTTTTGATGGGGGAGGGCATGTTAGGGTCCAACCCTAACCCCTTTATTTATGTAATAAACCCAATAGGGTTAAGTCATAGTCATAGTTATTTAAGGATTCAATAAAGCCCATATTAATAATTGTAAGTGGTTGACCCACATTTAAGAAAGGGACCACAGTTAGTTGCAACGGGATATAATTAATAAATAAAGTGGTTAACCCTTGTTATGCAAAGGACCACTAGTCGTTAGGTTGTTGAAGGTCATTCAACTATAAATAGTCATATTTAGAAGGGAAAGATCATCGAGTCTTATTTTGTAATCGACATCTACTTTGTTGGAGGTTTTCCCCCTCGAAGAGGCAAGTGAAAATTGCTTTTATCTCTGACTAATAAAATACTTGCTATTTTTCTCATTTTATTTTGTGTTCTGGGTTGTATTTCTTCGCATATTTGGTATTCTAGAATTTCCCACAGGTCAAGAGCATAGTAGTTTAGCTATTTTATCAAATGATATGTATGAAATATCTCTTGCACCCATTACATTAAGAATATCAAGATTCTCATCTCTTATTCCTTTAAGAAAAAATGTTCTAATGGTATCAGGATTTAGAGAATGTTGCTTGGATTTTGCAAGTTGTAAAGGAATCGTTCCAAATATTCCTCCAAACTCTCATCTTCTTGATGAGACACTATAAAAATATCTTCTTTTGAATCTCTAAGCCTGCAATAGGCTTGATATTTCTTAAGGAAGATTTTCTTCATTTCATACCAAGAAGTAATAGAGTGTTCCCGTAATCCCATAAACCATTTTAATGCAGTTGCTTTAAGAGTAGCGGGAAAAAGATGAAGCTTATGTGTATCATCAGTGTAACCATAAGTCCTACATAAGATGTCAAATTCAAACATGAAAGAATCGGGATCTTCAGTAGACATTCCATAGAAGTTTGGTAAAACTGAATGTGGAATATTCTTCATTTTTACTTCTTCTCCTAGAATTGTTGTAGTATCCACAATTGGAAATCCAAAAGTAGCTTCCTCATCATTTTCTTCATCTTGGCTTCTTGTATTATCATATTCTATTTTGAGATCTTCCTCTCTTTTCCTTTCTGCTTCTCTTCTAGCTTCTTCTTCTCTTCTCCTTTGCCATTCTTTTTTTTGTTTCTCATATTGTAACCTTTGTTTAGGAGTGAGGATGGTAGATCCTTTCCCTTCTTTTGCCATATATTTTTCAGTAGTTTCAATTGTTTCAATAGAAATTTTAGATTCAACTTGTTCTTTGTTTTCAAAAATAGGTTGATCTATTTGTTCAAGAATGAGCTAATCAATTTGTTTTCTTGTTTCTTTTTGTTTTCCTATGGAAGGTATTTCTATTTGTTTTTGTCTTCTTTTCACTTCATAGTCTAACAAAGTTTGTCTTTCTACAAGAGTTAACTTTTTCCTGAACTTTTATTTTTCTCTAACTCTTCCCAAGTTGGTTTTCCATCAATTGGTGTAGTGTTGCTTATTGGGGCTTGACCCAGGTTCAGAGCTAATTAGCCAAACAAATCCCTGTACTACTGGTCCTTTTGGCAATAGTTCGCGGAGTGCAGACTGAGGTCTCACTTGAGGCAGTATAGGAGGGTGCTAAAACTAGGTTTCCACACCCTGGAGATGTCTGAGAGGTTCGACTGGTTCTTTGTTTGTTCTTGCGCATAGGTGGCTTTGCGCACCTTCCATTCCTCATGGCCTGATATCTCACCTTCATGCAGCCCTAACCAGGGGCTATGTAGTGCTCTGCGCTATTACCTGAGATCGTATTTATCTTCTAGTATTAAGTAAACACCTTCGCCTACTTAAATGTCTTAAGTTATACTTAACAATACAAAACATTCATACAGGTTCGCATAGTAAATAAACAATATACTTGTAAATTATATCCAATCATGCATTAATCCAGGAAGATATAAATAGAATTATAGTAAAACTTCTCTTTATTGATTCTCCAATGGTTACAAACTCAACCTGCCTAGTGCACTCAGCTGTAAAGCCTTCTCCTATTCTACAACCCATAGATACACTATACACTTCGACTCAATCACTTAAACTTTTCTTCTTCTATCCCATTCCTTTGTTTTTTCACTTAGATCCTTTCTCTATTTATAAAATACCATGCTCCATAGACCATGGGTAGGTCTATCTAGCTGACATTACATTATAAAAACTAGGGTGGACAACCCTGTGACTCTATTATACTTTTGCGTCCCACACCCGCAATTCGCAGAGCTTTCACAACAAGATTCAGTCAAAACTTGGGCTTTAAGCCCCAAAACATGCCTGGGGGGATTCCATGCCTAACAAGCCCCCAACACAAACATCGTGATTCACCGTCGAGTCACTCTATCGGTGCGGAGATCTTTGCACAGAGTCCCTCCAACTGTTCTTGAACTACCGCAAGGTCAGCAACACACTAAGTTGCTTCTTGTTGTATCTGTTGCATATGTTGTTCTGAGACCTCTGTGTCGGAAGTGCTTCTCTGCATTAGTGTGTGCATCCCCTACATTTGTGCAGGATTGACTTCAATTTCTACTGTGATGGTGAAGGCATCATCAATCCAAGGTTGAACGTGCGCATTCAAGACTACATCCTTATGTTTTGCCATGTCCACCTATTCTTTCAACGCTTTATCCTATTGCATCTATGTGAGCCTCTGAGTAAGGACCACCATTTGCATAGTTCCTTGGATTCTATCATACTATTGTTGGATTTCTTGCGCCTCTGTCTCTAAGTGCTAGATGTTGGGGTCCTCCTGCAGATTTGTGAGGACCTCAAGTGATTCTTCCAACATGCCGATGCAGTCTCGCACTACACTGCCAATTTCATCCAATCCCACTGTGATAGCACTAGCGCATTGTTCTCTGACTTCTTGAGGGGTGGACAGCTATGCCTTTAACCGCAGCTTAGCGATCTGAAGGTTCAGCTCTAGCTCAACCTTTGTCATTTCCTCCTGTGCCTCATGCACCCCTGCTGCTAACTTGTGGATGCATGCCTCTACTAGTATGTCTGCTGTGATGGCCAACTCCGGGACACTTTTGCAAGAATCATCTATTACCTATACCAACTGTTGATTATGTGACACCAATTCGTCGTGTTGCAAGCTCAATTGTTCCATATTGATTTTTTTTTCACGAGGACTTGCAGTGTGCGACTTTCCCAAGCTCACAGCTCTGTAGTTATCCTATCCTGCAACGCATATAAGGTCTCTCATGGGAGTGTATCCATATTGATACCAAGACCCTTCAACGTGCTAACCATAGGTCTGTTGACCTCATTTGTTGTCACTAGTGCCCCTTCCGGCAACACTATGGTATTCATCATCTGTATGCGCAACATCTGTTCTGCTATTGTTGTTCCAACTACGAGGCTGGTTGAGAGGGTACCAACTTGAGGAGTGCACGCCTATAATTCCTACAACTGCACTCTGAGGGCCCCCAACAAAATCTGGTTCTCTTGCATGAAATCTTGGAGAGCCTCAGAGGTGAGATCACGCACTGTCTTGCTGATGTCGTGCAGATCACCCTTAGTTAGGGTGATTGGGTCAATAGACAACTTTGATGCCTTGACCTTCTTATGTGACCCTGTCCACTCGATTCAGCACTAATGCTTTGATTGTGTTAACGTGGTTTGTTGGTTCGCACCTCCCTCTTCAGTCTCTCCTTCCTCTATTTCCTGCCCATGCGAAAGCATTGTTTGGTCCTCACCTACCTTCGTGGCTGCCTCTTGTGTTGCTGCTACTACTGCGGCCTTTTCCTACTCAGTTTCTTGTTGTGAAACGTCTCACACCACCCACACTTCTGCTATCGTTGCTTCCTTCATTCGCTTTTCGGCCAACTGTGCGATGCGCAGATTGGCCTCATCTTTCTATCTCTATGCCACCAACTTCTTGATCTCCGTGATGTCTAGGATGCGTCACTCTGGTGGCCATGCCTCTAGTACATTAAAAATGACATCATTTCTGGCTACGAAGGGTAGCTTTATCCACTGTCTGGGCGGGTCCTTGTGTGCTCTGATATAAATGTTGTGGATGCTCGATTTGAATTCCACAAAACTCTACAAGATGTTGTAGACAGTGGGTGGCAACCGCAGCTTACGATTGATCCCCATTTTGAGGTTCATCTCCATGAACACCTAGAATATTTTACTATCACGGATCCTCTTGGCATCATTTGTGGCCCAGAGCAAAGCATACTTCATGGCCTCTGGCAAGTCCTTATCAATTATGGGGAATTGACTATCCTCTGGTAATTCCCCTGCTATGAGTGTTATGGATAGCAGAAGCCATGCATAGTGGAATATTTTACCCTGTTCTTGAGCTTCGTGACAATTCTCTAAACACTCCTTCCAGAGGAACTTGAACCTATTAAACTAGACCCCCTCCGCACAATGCTCAGCCAGTGCTACCATTGGCATAGGTACTTTGTCCGCGGGACACTTGCTGATAACCTTTCCTACCAGGATTTGCGTCAGCACACGTACATCTTTGTCCTTGATGCTGGAGATGGCGTAGCCCCTCTTCTTATTTTACATCTTGTAGTTTTTCTTCATGGCCTCTGCGATAACCAAGTCACTGCTCTTCCCTTCTGATATGACTGTGGGGTCTTCTCCTTTACAAGGAAGCTAGGAAATGTAGTGAATCAAGTCTACCGTGATGGAGATGGGCTCCTCTAGCCACAAACACCCATCATGCACTAGACAGAGTAGCTTCTTGATGACGAAAGTGGTTATTGGTGCGTAGTGGAAATGCGACACCTAGAGTAGGTTCAGTAGCCCATCCTTTTCCACTCTGCGCAACCACTTTCATGGCTCTAGTTCTGCAACCCCCACTGTGGTGTTCTACTTGGGCTTCATTAGGTGCTTGGTCTCAAGGTGAGGGAACTTCTTGTGGTCAGCGAGGTCCCAATCTTCGAATTTTAGGTTCGGCACTCATCCCAGGTGCATGCCCTCAAACATAATGTTGTTTGGGAGGAGTGGGGTTTAGAGTGAGCTCTTTGTCTCGTCCAGGTCCTTAGGCACTTTAGCCTTCCATTTTCGTGGGTGGACATAGGTGGGAAACTTTATCGGGGGGTCCGTAGGCTGAGTTTCCTCATCCATGCCTACATCCTCGTATTCAGTGATGATTAGATCCTCTTGGTCTTCCTCTTCTTCATTGGTCTCTATGGTGATGACTTCCCCTTCTCCTTCATTGATAGCTTAGTGTGTAGTAGGTCCCACAGGGACACACGTACAGGAATCATCACTTGTTTGTCCTTCTTGGGTCTCGGCATGCGCAGTGATTTCGTGATTTCTACCACAATCCTGGCACCTTTTGGAGAAGCCCCCATGGTCAGGGCCTGTGCGGCATCCTCGGTGGTCATTTTGGTTATCTCCATAACATCCTCAGTTGTTTCCATCATATTTGTCAAGAAATCTAGCACTTGCAAACTCAAGGGCTCAATCAACACTCGGCACACAACAATCAGGGCTCTACTCAATAGCTCAATTTGCAAATGACCAAGTGTTGTTTTTTGGGTAGCCCTTTGTATTTTATAGTGATTTTTGAATTTGAATTCAATTGTTCCCCCCAAATATGGTTCATTAATGCTCCATTGGCGGCATATTTTCCCAAATCTTGCCCATAAATCACGTCTTAAATGCATGTCACAAGCATCCCATCATGAATAGTGGCTTCAACGATCACTTTTTGGTCAACCCATGTGGTAGTGCAGCCCCTGCGTGTGGTTACAAATCTTTTGACTCTTTTCTTCTACGCACTACTCCAACATTGTGCAGCTCCCAGGTAGAATAGTTTATAGTTCAACGCTTCCTTTCAACTGCCTGGAGCGCTAAGACTGTACTTCCTTCAGCTAGTGAGGTGGTTGCACCATTCGTGTAAAGTTTCATCTTGTCATCCATCACGTTGCCTAGAAAATACCCAAATTTTCTTGTTACGGCCAACATCGTGCACTTAAACATCTGCAATGCGCTACACTAGTCAATTCGCTTAGTAATGTGCGGTCCAAGCCAAGGCATCAGGCTGATAAATTCACGGCGATAGGTCTTAAACCTGTCATCGTGATTGTATGTATCCTGCCTTATCACACTAGTCTTTTTATCGAGAAAATTTTCCTTTTTCTCATCCTCCATATTCTTCACTTCAACGTCCACCAGAGCGCTTTTCTTCCTTAATCGTACCCTTTCTTCTTCAAGTTCTTAGAGTCTAAAATTTCCATGTTGGATTTATGCTTCCAAGGTTCCGTGAACCATCGTATCTACTAGTGCTATCATGCACAGTCTAAGTTCTCCAAGTACTATAGAGCTTACAGTGGTTGCTTCATACTCCAGCATTGGTGGTGCTTGCGCAGTCAGGTTATTGCATGCGGTCCTATAAGCCCATAGAACTGTTGGTGTGCACAAGTCCCAGTCAGTCCGCTTCACATTGTGGACCTTGTTTAGTGCTTCACATACTTTGTTAAAAGACTTTGCGTGGATATGATTCTGTGAACTTGGTATTTCCATACTGCGTGGTCCAAACTGAAGAGGTCATTCACACCATTACTTACGTGCACCTGCTTATTGATCGTGTCTCCTACCACGAGGATGGTGTGCATTCGTGCAAGTTTCACACAATGTGCCTATATCCACCTGGATAGATGGGTGTGTGGGCCGATTCATCTGTCATAATTATCTTTTAATTGCATCTATGGCTTCCCAAACCACATAAGCATCATCCTTCTTCATTCACACCAGTATTCAAAACTTCTTTGGTGCATCCCTTACCATATTGCGGGCATAGCTCACGGTACCCATTTTAGAGCATCAAAATGCTATTGTTTCAGTACTTCTCTTTAAAATTTGTTTAGGAAGTCATCCACCTCGCTCAACCCGTCATACGTAGGCAGATCTCTTACCTTTGTTTCCACATGGAGTAGTGATCTTGTCATGATGTTACAGTTAAGCGTGGTTACCTCATGTAACCGATTCTGCCATCATTCTATCTCCTCGTCAGAATGTTGGGTCCCTATAATACTAGTGATTACCCCATTACTATTGTAGTTGTACCCCTTATTAATATTGTTTTGCCCCTATTGTCCCCATATTGTTATTACTGTGCCCCATAGAATCCCTCTATTGTTAATTTTTGTGGATTATATTATCATTGTTAGGTTCGGCTGGGTTATATTATTCACTCCCTTAGAACTCCTATATATAGAAAAGGAGGTTATTATC